>CAJQUN010000608.1:0-287850 GCA_907163345.1 Haberlea rhodopensis | reverse complement strand
CTTACCCACTAATAAAGGGTCTGGAAACTCCAGAACAACGGTTAACTAACCACCGAATAAGGTCGTGTAAACGGTTATAATCCCACCGCATCAGGGCCATTAAGGAAATCCTTTTCCAATTAGATTTCGAAAACTCAAAGTGCTTACAAATTAATACTTTCATAATTTCAACATAATTTCATATCGATTGAGAATTTAAAGCATACATATGATTTTCTCAAAAACGAAACGAATAATAACAAAAAACCACTTACAGTAATTGAAGATGTGTTTGAGTGGTTTCGGGTGCAAAACGTCGGATTCTTTTCTCCTAGAATGAACAGTAATCGCACACCTTCCGTGCGTGACTACTGTGCACAAAATTCTGTAAATTCTAGTTGCTAAATTTTCGAAGGATAGCTATGATTTTTGATGAACAAGTTGCTGTAAATTCGAAAGCTTTGCTAAACAAATTTTGGGATTTTTATGTGAAAGAGGGTTAAAAGATTTGAGCAACAAAATATCAACTTTTGAGACTTAATCCTTTCGAAAACTTTGGACAGAAAAGTGTAGAGTTTCGGCTTCTTGAGGTGAAATTTTCGAATCAAAATTCTTGGAGGAGAAGGGTTTGCTAGATCAACATTCTATGGTTGAACTCCTATATATAATTTTGGTACAAAAATCAGGAAATAGAGGTGGAAAGTTTCGAAATTTTAGTTATAAAATCTGTGTAGATTTTGATGTTAAAATGTGCAGATTTCTATTGTAAATATGGTGTAGATCTTGATGGTAATAAATGTGTAGATTTTAATGGTAATTAAGGTGAGATTTTGATGGTAATTAAGGTGAGATTTTCGAAATTACCTCTACAATCTTTTGAGTTGTTTGGATTCTAAAATCTTACCAAAACTCATGATTCATAAATGGAATTTTTCGATTTTGCATTGCTAACATATGATGGAAATTTCGAACTATTTGGCTTAAATCATGATATCGAAATTGAGTATTTTGTGATGGTAGATATAGAGCCTATGGGTATCTATCAATTAATGATTTAATTCTATAAGGAAACTTAATAATAGAGTTTTAATTTGAGCCAAATACCTTAATTGTTAGATAGTCTCAAATTTCCGGGTCTTTACACTATCCTCCTAGGTATAACCATGGACTTATCAGCTAATTGAATCACAATGTTATTTCTTTCAAAGGTCCAGGTTTCAGTTGAGTGTAGATCGAGTAAGGCATGACATTAATGGAAGATCCTAAATCGAGCATTGCCTTCTCAATCCTAATGGTCCTAATCACACATGGGATAGAAAACATACCAGGGTCCTTGCATTTTTTGGGAATGCTTCTTTGGACGTCGAAACATTGACCGCCGAAACATTCTCCCTAGTTCGATCTTGGGGCAACCCTTTACGTTCCTTGTTCTTATCCGCTTTCCAAACTTCCTTCAAAAATCTCGCACATCGAGGTATCTTCATCATGGCATCATGTAGTGGAGCGTTTGCCGCACATACGCGGAAAGTTTCATATAGTTCCTTGATATCCTCATCTTCCTAGTCTCCTTAAAGCAAGGGGAATGTGGGGGTTCCATTTTATATTCAGAAAAATTTAGGGAACTACCCCGTGATTCCTCTTCTTGTATGGGCTCTTCAACGTCCTTCTCTGTCTCCTTCATCTCTTCTTGTTTGGGTGGCGTCAGTACCACCTTCTCCTCAGCTGTATCTTCGCTCATCTTCAAAGTGATAGCGCTCACATTCTCCCTGGGATTCACCTTCGGTTGTGAAGGTAGTCCATTTGATACTCTCGCTTCAATCTTGTTGAGCGAAGTTGCCAATTGTCCCATTTGCGTAGTCAAATTCTGGATGCTCGCCCTCGTCTCCTGTGAAATTGTAAGCTATTTTCAGCAATAACTTTAATAATATTTTCTAACCTGTCAGAAGGAGGGTGCACTGGCGGTGGTGGAGGTCGTTGATATGGCGGTCTGTAGGGTGGAGGTTGGTGCATCTGTGGGTTCCCATATCCTTGGTTCGGATGGTCCCTCCACCCTTGATTGTAATTGCTCGAGGGATTGTCATAGCCCCTTTGTGGTGGCCCTGGGAATCCTCCCGCTGCATTCACGTGCTCAATGGATGTCTCTTGTAGTGATGGACATGCATCAGTGGGATGGTTCACAGCTAGACAGATTCCACATGGCTTTATCTTCCCCACATTGCCTCCTGCAAGATTACGCACAAGAAAGTTAAGTCTATCAGTTGTTGTTCCAGATTGGTTACATTTACCTCTTTTCTTGGGGTTGTCCATGGCGAACATGTCCAAATTGCTGGGAGTTGGCAGCCATGTTTGCTATCAAGTTCCTTGCCTCCTCCACTGTCTTATCAATAAAAGCTCATCCGCTTGCCGCATCCACTAAGTTCCTGTCACCAGAAAGTAACCTTCATAGAAATATTGAATTAGAAGATGCTCACTTATCTGATGTTGTGGGCAGCTTGCACACAACTACTTAAATCGTTCCCAGTATTCGTGCAGCGACTCCTCTTGGTATTGCTTCACCCCATAGATCTCCTCCTTATGTTAGTTACCCTTGAAGCTGGAAAGTACTTCTCAAGGAAAATTCTTTGCAAGTCCGTCCACGTGGTGATAGATCCGGAGGGTAAGTAAAATAGCCAATCTTTAGCAGCATCCTTTAGAGAGAATGGAAAGGCTCTCAGTTTGATTTGCTCATCCGTTACGCCACTCAACTTCATCGTAGTGCATACCACGTGGAATTTTATCAAGTGTTATAAGTGAATTAGTCCAGATTAAGTTCGAAACTTACGTTATTCGCGAGAGCAGGGAAAGTGATGCAGAGAGGTTGTTGATCCAAGTTAGGATTCGCCAACTGTCGTAGGCTTTGATTTCTCCGCCATGATAGTCCTTTCCTCTTCTTCTTTACTTGTCTTCGATTTTCTCTCCTTAGTTGGTGTAAAGTCCTTTCTATCTCAGGATCGTATTGATGTTCGTCCTTCTCTGATGAAAAATCGCCTGCGTGCATGAACAAACAGTAAAAAGCACGGGAAGAAGAATATCAATAAAAAAATTAACACAAATTAATAAAATTGCCTTCCCCGGCAATGGCGCCAAAATTTGGTAGCGTTTATCGCGTACGCCCAAATTAACCCTCTCAAGTTAATAACAGTTATAAATGTAGTAGCGTGAGTAGGGATCGATCCCACGAGGAATGTTATATCTTTGTGTTAACTTATGCAAACGAAAATAAAAGGGGTTTTTGAAATCAATTGAATTAAATACTACTATGATGCAAAATTAAACTAGATGAATTAACTTATGAGAAAAGTGTGATTCTCGGTTTTCGGTTAACTTTACAATTGGTGTTTACTATCTTGATCATCGATCTTCACAAATGGTTCAATTTCCATATGAATATTCATCGTGGACGTTTAATCCAATAATCAAAGTCCTATCTCACCAGTTGGTCTGGTCAGCTGGTCCTCCAGTTGGTTCTCTCCAGCTGGTCCTGCAGCTGGTCCTCTCCAGCTGGGTCCTCCCAGCTGGTCTGGTCAACTGGTACTCCAACTGGTCCTTCAGCTGGTACTCCAGCTGGTCTGGTCAACTGGTATTCCAACTGGTCCTTCAGCTGGTACCTCCAACTGGTACTGCCAGTTGGTCCTTATTTCAGCAACCAAACTCAAGGGCAGTTCTTAGCACATCATCAGCTGTAAAATATCATCTATGAACTGCACACTTGATGAAATATGTTAGCAACACAATAACAAGTTTTGTTAACATCAAACCAAGATATGTCGGGTTTCCAAACCCAACAAGATGGTAAAAAAATAAAGTTCCCAATATTTCCAAAACTCATCTAGCGATCGATCGCCTCAGACTAGCGATCGATCGCTGGCTCTATTTTTTGGGAAATCTCTTCTGGCGATCGTTCGCCTCTCCAGTAGGGTTTGGTGATCGATCGTTGACTCGTGTAATTTGTTTGCTCAACTTTCTGTCCAAAGGTGATCGATCTCCTCTTCCATGCGATCGATCTCTTCATCAAAATTACACTTTTAGCCTTATTCTTGATCTCCTTTGAGTCTTTATCATCTCCAAATCTTTCCTTGATCTTTAATACATCGTTTTTAGCTCAAATTCTTCGATTCCACCTACAATTACACAAATATACGATTAGGTAGCATATGCATCAAATTATCCATCAAAACATACCAAATCGTAAACAATTAAGCTCAATAGATGTGTCTATTTCTAGTCACATCAGTAAGCCAAAGTACTGATGCGCTGCAAGATCTCAAACGGCCCCACATACCTCGGAGACAATTTCCCTCGCATACCAAACCGCACCACATCTCTGAAAGGCGAGATCTTCAAAAGACCTTATCTCCCAATTGGAATTCCGACGGTCGTCGCCGTTTATTGCATAGGCTGCCTGCCTATCCTGGGCTGCCTTCATTTCTATCGATTATCTTTATCTTATCCTCCATTTCCCGAATCAATTCGGGTCCTCCGACTGATTTACTAGTCAAATCATCCAAGTATAATGGTGACCTACAACGTCGACCATAAATAGCCTCGAATGGAGCCACCTGAATGCTCGCATGATAGCTATTATTGTACGAGAACTCTACCAAGGCCAATGAATCCTGCCACGAAGTATCAAACTCCAACACACATGCCCGTAGCATGTCTCGAGCGTCTGTATAGTACGCTCGGTCTGACCGTCCGTTTGGGGATGATATGTCGTGCTCAATCTCACTTTAGTACCCAAAGCTGACTGAAGGCCTCCCCAAAAGTGAGATGTAAACCGCGGATCTCGGTCAGATATAATGGAAACTAGAATCCCGTGCAGTCTCACTACATCCGGACAAACAACTGAGCCATCCTCAAGTATGTGAATGTCATACTGTACAGAATAAAATGAGCCACCTTTGTTAGCCTGTCCACGATCACCCAAATCGCATCAAACCCCGTAGCAGTCCTCGGCAAGTGGGCCACAAAGTCCATGGATATGTGTTCCCACTTCCATTATGGTATCTCCAAGCTCCTCAGCTCGCCACCAGGCATCTGCCTTTCTGCCTTCACCTGTTGACAGATCAAGCATCTCTTAACGAATGCTATCACATCTCGTTTCATCCTTTTCCACCAAATTCATCACATAGATCCTTGTACATCTTCGTCCCGCCTGGGTGGATACTAAGCCTGCTGCTATGAGCTCGCTGTAAGATTCCCCTACGCAACTCCGGCGTACTCGGAACTACCCAACGGTTACCCAATCTCAAGGAACCATTCTCAGCCACTCTGAACTTCGATGGCTGCCCAAGAAGTACCAATGATAACCATCTCTGAGTCTCATCATCTATCTTCTGAGCTCTTCTGATATTCTCATAAATACCCGGCTCTGACAGTAAGGTTGATATACGTACCAGTGATGTATCCACATCAAAATCATAGCCCAGATGACAGTAGTCATCACAGCTGATAAATGCATGGTGTCCTCAGCAGTACACTTCACCTTCCGACTCAAGGCGTCTGCTGTCAAGTTCGCCTTCCCAGGATGGTACTCTGTTTAGCAATCATAGTCCTTGAGTAAGTCCATCCATCTCCTCTGTCTCATGTTCAGTTCCGCCTGAGTAAACAAGAACTTCAGGCTCTTGTGATCCGTATAAATGGTAAACGACGTACCATACAAGTAATGCCGCCAAATCTTCAAGGCAAAAATGATAGCCGCCAACTCCAAGTCATGGACTGGATATCTAGTCTCATGCGGCTTCAGCTGTCTCGATGCATAAGCTACCACATGCTTATCTTGCATCAGTACACATCCAAGACCTGTAGTGATGCATCAGCATATAGAACGAATCTCTTGTTCTCCGTGGGAATCACTAACACAGGCGCTGTCGTCAACCGTTGCCTTCAACTCTTGGAAGCTCTGCTCACAAGCCTCAGACCAATAGAATGGTACTCCCTTTTGAGTCAACTGTGTCAAAGGCTTAGCAATTTTTGAGAATCCCTCGACAAAACGTCGGTAATAACAGGCTAAACCAAGAAAGCTCCGTATCTCGGCACAGAAGTGGATGCAGACCACTCCATCACTGCCTCTACTTTCCTGGGATCCATTGATATCTCACTGCTAGAGATGACATGCCCCAAAAACACCACGCTGCTCAACCAGAATTCACACTTGCTGAGCTTGGCATACAACTGATTATCTCTTAGGATCTGGAGCACTGTCCGCAAGTGTTTCACATGCTCCTCCTCACTCCGAGAGTAGATAAGTATGTCGTCAATAAACACTATGATGAACTGGTCAAGATATGGTTGGAACACCCGGTTCATCAGACTCATAAAGATGGCCGGGGCGTTCGCCACACCGAAAATCATAACTAGGAACTCGTAGTGCCCATACTCGTACGTCAACACGTACCTGTTGTGCGACACAAAATATAGAAATTCAGGCATCAATGGTTAACCACCTCGTTGTCCCGTCCCCTGTGATGATGCTACATAAATACCAACAATGTATAATGTCATCAACCATTTTATGAAACAATTACTAAGAAAATACAACATTTTCATAATCTGGGTCTTGCGATCGATCGGTCAATCTCAGTGATCGATCGCTACAACTAATTCACCCTAGCGATCGATCAGTACAGAGCTAGCGATCGCTCGGTATTAAATCTGAATTTTATACAAAAGCTACGGCATTTGAGCAATCGATCGGTCGCATTCAGCGATCGATCGCTACATGAACCGCCTTACACATTCCCCTGTTTCAGCTATCGTCGGTACAAGCTAGCGATCGATCGCTCGACAACAACAGTTTCAAAATATGACGATTTTCAAGTTTATCCCCATGGTTCTACCTCCATGTTTCATGTCATCTCCAATTATGCATCAAAAGTAATTTACCACCTGCTAGGCATATTTCTTTCATGCAAAACAAGTTTCTATGCTTTAATTCCTTGCACACCAAATCAAGAAACATCCAAAAGCTACTACCATGCTCAAGTAAATCAACTAGTAATCATACACCTCATATGTTAAGAAAACACATTACCAAATAACTTTGATTTCACTTCTTAACCAAGGTAGAGCTTGATTTCCAAGCTTAATCTCAAGTAAGGAAGCACAAGCTTAAGCAAGGGTTTGAGAGAGAGATGTAGAGATTTGCTAGGTGAATTGTGGTGTATTATGTGATTAGAATATGATTTTCTATTTAAATATGGACACTCAAATCCATCTGAAATTCCATTCACATGCACATCACATTCCAAACTCAAATTCAAATGTATGTTTAATTAATAATCAACTATATGTACTCATGTCATTTCTATACATAACATAGCTCTCTTGCTATCACCAACATGTCATAACATGAACAATTCCTTTTTCATACTCGATTCCATTCCAAACTCGAGTCCATATCATACCGTAAGTATCACCTAATTACGCCAGAATACATAATTACACCATATCATATTAAACATATATGATTCGTATCGAGGCATGACAGTGTCATATGCTAAAAACTTGGCATTATATACCCATTTACCCCCACTACACGCTTTCCAAGAGGTAGACTCGCAACAGTCCAAATCTTATTCTTTTCCAATGCCTTAACTCCTCAATCATCGCCTGCTTCCACTCTGCAATAACAACGGCTTGGGAAAATATTTTTGGTTCAACTACTGAAGAAACAAAACGTACAAATGTACGAAAGGTAGTTGACAACTTATTTGAATCAAGCACTGATGTTAAAGAATGAGCAGTGGAACAAGATGAATTAGATTTCACCATAAAACAGTGATAATCCTGAAGATGACTTGGCCTTGTAGTGGTGCGATTTGATCGAGTCAAAGTGTGAGTAACAGATTCGGAGACACAAAGGAATATATGAATTACATGAACTTTCTATTGAATTCTTATGAGTACGTAAGACTCTATCAAGGAATATTTCAGTGCCAGTGTCATGTGTAGAATGTGGATGTTCCTTGAATGGGAAAATGATTTCGTGAAAGATGACATCTCAAAATATATATATTTCATTTGTTTCAAGGTTAAGCAATTTATATCCCTTGTACCTGGATGGATAACCTAAGAACACAGATTGTGAGAAAACTTGTTTCGAGCAAAAACCGATGTAGAACCATAACACAAGCACCCAAATACCTTTAAATGTGAGAAAGATGGGTGTTTATTGTGTAGTATCTCAAAGGATGTTTTATGTGAAAGAAGTGGAGACTGTGTCCGATTAATAAGGTACACGGCTGTCAATATACAATCGTTCCAATATGCTAATGATATGTGGGACTGAAACAGAAGAGCTTGGGCTACATTAAATACATGATGTTTTCTTTCAACACTGAGTTTTGTTGTAGGCACTCAACTCAAGAACAATAGTGAATAATGTTGGGATATGGCCTAAGACAACTCATTAGATGATTGATTTTGACATACATTGTAATATGATTTTAATTAATGACAATTCATTATTATATATTATTCAAATATCTGTGTAATATGAATAAATATATATTAATGTCTTTATAATAATATTGTATTATACTTAAAGATTGTCCCTAGTAAAGTATTATCATAAATTAGGATAATGATAATGCACTGAGATTAGTATGCATTGATTGATGAATTTATTCATGGATATGAGATATCGAATCAACACATAGGTACATGTTAGAGAACTATGTATTGGACAGACCCAGCATGAGAATTCTACATGGATTGTTATATGGATGTCATAAGCAATTCTCATAGTGATAATGGTGTATGTAATCCTTACGACTTGATATCACCAGAGATCCCAATATAAGGAGTTGTGTATCTTGATATTGTCAAACGTTACCTGTAACAGGATAAACTATAAAGACAATTATTGGATATACTACGAATTATGTAGAGTGATGTTGAGTGATCAAGATAGGATTTGTCCCTCCTATATAACAGGAGAATTATTTGGGCCCTTGATCAAGTGAGACTAAAATGCATGGCCATGCTCAAATGAGTCGATATGTGATATCGAACTTATTCGTTTATTCTAGTCTACTTAGGGATCAAGAAATAAAAGATTGAACTACATGAGTATGACTTATTCCATGACTCGTGTTAATCTAAACACCTAGGTGAAAGGGATTAAGTTACATGGTGGATATTATCACAGGCCGTAGGTAATATCGAGTCAATGACATTATTGCAACTTGGGTAGCCTTGATGTGTTGCTTGATACCGCTCATTGACATAAAATAAGATTTTATGTCACTGCCAACGTTGCAAGATCCTAACGGGTCGCACAAAAGATTAAATCGATAAAGAGAGATAAACTTCATTGGGTGAATTAAGTTGATTGGGAAGAGTCCTAATTTCAACAACCCTTATCGATTCCATCGTGTGGATACCGTAGAGTCAAAGCTGTGAAGTTTGCTAGACGACTCGTGGAACCCGTGGACATTTTTTCTGCATCAAACAGCTACAAAGGTATAACTCTAATCACCCGATATGGTTTCTTCGTATAGATCCTCGGTTGGAATCCGAAATTTTAATTTTATTCCGCTGTGTTTGCTTGTCGGATTCCTTACAAATAATTCCTTTGGTATGAATGAATTCTATGAGATTAAACTCAAGTGCATTGTCACTACGAATTGACAAACTTTCTTTCCAAACTGAGTAAGAATCATTTGACAGAATGATGGCAAGATATGTGATACTGATTTAAATTTTAACATGTAAACCGGAGTAAATTTACTATGATCATCTACAATTGTAACAAAGTATCGAAATCCCTCAGTTCTCATTGGAGTAGAAGGACCATATATGTCAATATGAACCAAGTCAAAAGAATTCTCACAAGCTGAATTGTTTGAAACAAAAGGTAGCCGTTTCTGTTTAGCCAAATAGCAGATATTACAATGCAATAAATCTTGAACAATAGGATGTAAATGTAATGCATTCCCTAAAACAGAAAGTTTAACAAAAGAGGGATGCCCCATTCTCGAGTGCCAGAATTCAGCTTTTATTGAAAGAAACATTACATAATTTTGAATGTTCAATGGTGTTGTCGAAGACATATAGATTTCCAACTCACCTACCCATCGAATCACTCTTCTTGTGTCCTGGACCTGTATTTTACAAGAATTCATCATAATGAGACTGAAAATCTAATATGTTTAGTGATGGAACTAATAGAGAGTAGATTGAATCGAAAATTTGGAACAAAGAGCACATCATTAAGCAAGATTTTTGAAGACAACTGCACTGTCCCAGTGTGTGTAACTGGAACCAACAAATTATTCGCAATGTCACAACATATTATATGAGCTAAAAGTGGTCAAGGAACAACATATGTGGTGAATAGCAATGTATCTAACACCCAATCAGAACAAAAGATAGAATTAAAAGAATGAGAGAAAGAATGAATACCATTGAAGCAAGATACAGTAGGTTCATTTTGTTGTTGTTACACTGAGTATGAGTCAGAGCCTCTGATGATGTACTAGGCTGGTCTTTAATATTTTCATTGCTTTGGCATGCTTATGCTTGAAACGTGCCTATATTATGCCCAAATTTTTGGGTGTCTAGGTGGATAACCATGAAGTTTGTAACATTTATCCATCGCGTGTCCTGTAAAATTGCAATGACTACAAACAAGTTTATCAGATCTAGTTCCCTTAGGATCATAGTTTACAGAAACGGTATCGGAACGGCCGGTCCGTAACCGGATCGCCCCCAACCTGTCCGGCGTTCCGCGTTCCGGCATGTAAATGTACATGTCTTGTAAATGCGTTTTCCGCCCCAAAATCGGTATCGGAACAGTTTTTTAGCTAGAGAACGGAGGAACAGAACGTTTTGCTTGCTCTGGAACGGCGGAACGGCCATTTTTTGGTGCATCCAATAAATATTTTTTTCTTAAAATATTCAATTTTTTAATTTTTTTGATAATTTTTTTAAAAAATCCGTTCTGTTACCGTTCCGTGAAATGTTATTGGAACTGGAACGGAGGCCTCCGTTCCAGGCACCGTTCCCGCGACGGCGAACCATGCTTAGGATAATAAGACTTCTTCCCTGCTACTGCATTAACAGAAGGAGATTTGGTATTCTGATTATCAATCACATTTTAACCACATTTTGGTGAATGGATCGTTGCCTCTCTTCCTGAACAACTAAGGCAAAACCGCGTTAAGTCCAGTGTGCTAAAAATATGGCCGAAATAACAGGTAAATGATCCATCATCAACACTTGAGCACGGATTTGTGCATACGATTCATTTAATCACATTAAAAACTGCATCACACACTCATGACTTTGAAATTGGTCCGATCTTTTCATAAATCCACAATTACAGATTGAACATGGTTAATAATCTTTCAATTCGTCCCATAATATCCTTAATTTCGGATAATATGCACTAACACCCATTGTGCATTGGTGTAATGCACTTAGCACTTTTTTTATTTGAAAAACTCTAGATGTATTATTTTGGTGAAATCTATCCTTCAAATCTGTCTAGATTTCATAAGCTGTTGATATGTACATCAAATTTTCTGCTATCTCACGACTAACTGAATTCAATATCCAAGATATCATCATGCTATTACATCTATGCCACGCACCATACAACAAATCATCTAATAGTGGTCTGATGTGGCTAGAAATAGACACATTTTATGCGCTTAACTGTCAATGATTGGAATGATTTAATGGTTAACTTGATGTTTATGGTTCCTAATCATACATCTGGTAATATGTAGGAAAATATGAAGAAATCGAACTAAAATGATGGAACAATAAAGAAAGTTGAAGAAAAGAGAGAAAACCGGAATCCAAGATACATGTTGCTCCTTGCTCCTCGGTTTTCTTCATCTTTCAGCCATATTTTGGAAATGTTTTCAAGAGAAAAGTTGTAGAACTTTCAATTGTATACGTATGGATAGCTAATTCATTTAATTCGGAGATCGTATGAAGAAGTTATGACCAATTAAAGTCGATCGTCAAAAGCAGAAAAATGAGCAACAAAAATATGGATCTGGTGATTGATTGCCCGAATCCTACCGATTGATCGCCCGAGGCAGTAGGAGCACGGAAATGTTACTGTAGCTGGCGATTGATCGGTCAAAATTTACCGATCGATCGTCGGGCGTAGTTTCAGAATTTTGAAAACTTGATTTGTTGATATCCTAAACCAATTCTACCACAATTACTTGATATCCTACCATAAAACTCAAAAAGAGGACCTTAAATCAGAATATATTCTTCATTATTATTGAGAATTGATCACATTTTAGACCTAGATATTAGTTTAGAATTTTCTTTCATAATTTCAAGGTGGCTACGAAGATCAAGGCGAAGGCGGGAGTGACAATCTCGACAAGCGGCGATCCTTATAGTTTGTCTATTCTTTTCCTTATGCTTTTTATTTGATTTTTGTTTTTTAATTTAGTCATGAGTGACTAAACTGCCTTTTAAGGAATACGACACATTAGGAGTTTACGATTCTCGTGAGATTATGTTTTGTTTGTCGATTTTTGTTGAGTATCAATTCTTTTTCTGATTTTCATGCCATGATTGTTGTGTTTGATTATTGGATTGACCATGGCTGCCAACTCCCAACAATTTAGACCTACTCGACATGGACAGACGCCAAGACACGAGGTAAACGTATCTAACCTTGAACAACAACTGATTGATTTAACTTCTCGTGTATGTCATCTTGCAGATGGCAATGTGATGAAGATGAAGCCATGCGAAATTTGTCTGGCCACAAGCCATCCTATTGATGCATGTCCCTCACTTCAAGAGACAGCCACTGAGCACGTAAACACATCGGTTGCATTTCTGGCCCACCACAAAGGTGTTATGAACCATCATCGAGCGCATACAACCAAGGTTGGAGGGATAACCCAAACCAGAGCTATGGAAGTCAACCTCCGCACCACCCTCCACCGCCCTACATACCATCATTACAGAGGCATCAACAACCTCTAATCCCTGCCACTAACGACATGTTAGAAAATATTATAAATTTATTGCTGAAAATTCTTTACAATTTCAACAAGAGATGATGGTGAGCATTCAAAGCTTGAAAACTCAAATGGGGCAGTTGGCGACCTCAATCAACAAGATAGAAGGCAGAATATCAAATGGCATGCCTTCACAGCCAGTGGTGAACCCAAAAGAAAATGTGAATGCTGTGACATTAAAGAGTGGTGAAGAAGACACAATGGAGACTGTGGTACTGACGCCAACTGGACGAGAAGATATTAAGTAAGAGAAGGACACCAAAGTGGACAACGAGGAGCTCATTCAAGAAGGGGAACCACAAGGTAAGTTCCCTCCACTTCATGAGTATAAAATTGAACCCCCATTCCCACTTACATTAAAGATGAATAGGAAGGACAAGGGCACCGATGGACTCTATGAGACATTTCGAAGGTGCGAGGAAAACACTCCACTATATGATGCCATTAAGAAAGTACCTCGGTATGCTAAGTTTTTGAAGGAAGTATGGAAAGTGGAAATGAGCAAAAACTCAAACGGTGCCCCAAGATTGAACTAGGTGAGAATGTTTATGCGGTCATCTAAAGAAGCATTCCCACGAAATGTAAGGACCCTGGTATGTTTCTATCCTGTGTGTGATTGGCAACATTAGGATTGATAAGACAATGCTAAACTTAGGAGCTTCTATTAATGTTATGTGTTACTCAATTATACACAATTGAAAACTGGACCTTTGAAAATGAATTCTACTGTGATTCATTATTATGCATGTTTAAAATTGTTGAGGCATTAAAGTGAGGATACATTAGTTTGTTATGAAGCTATGAGCCACCAAAAAGGTTTTATTTTATTCTGATTTACTCGATGTCGAGTAAAGACTAAGTATGAGGGTATTTGATGTGGCTAGAAATAGACACATTTTATGCGCTTCACTGTCAATGATTGGGAATGATTTAATGGTTAACTTGATGGTTATGATTCCTAATCATAATTTGGTAATATGGAGGAAAAGATGAAGAAATCGAACTAAAATGATGGAAGAAGAAATAAAGCTGAAGAAAATAGAGAAAACCGGATACCAAGACACATGTTGCTCATTTCTCCTCGATTTTCTTCATCTTCCAGTCATATTTTAGAAATGTTTTCAAGAGAAAATTTATATAACTTTCAGTTGTCTACGCGTGGACAGCTAATTTGCTTAATTCGAAAATCGTATGAAGAAGTCAATGCAAGTCAATAGCCGGGCCTGTCACGCCCCGAGACCGGGGTCGATAACACCGGCGTTGATTCTAAATACAATTCAAAATCAACAAGCCTCGTAATACAGAATTCTACGAAAACCAGTCTATTATTCCAAGAATATAAATAATTGTCTTTACAATTGAATTTAAATTGCATAATCAAACTCTAAATGTCTTAAAACGGAATAACTTAATGAAATCCTAAATAAACCAAAATTGATGTCTTTAATTCATAGAAACGCAGCGGATCACCAACCCCAAAATTGGTGTTGTTCTTCGTCTTCAATATCTTCCTCGTCTTTATCTGGGAATGTAGAGTAAAGGGTGAGTGTTTTGGAAAACACTCAGCAAGCGGGGGCCAATCGTATGTGATAACAATAATACTTTTTCATAATTCCAAAATATATATCATAATCGGACATAAACTGATATGTATACAGAAACATAAATTAACATATTGCTCTAATCAGAGCCAGAACAGAACATCATATCAGAATCGTAACTCGTATCACTTAAACATAGATCCATAACACCGACAATCTAGAGGGACTTGCATAAACTCAAGTGGTGGCTCCCGTATACGTAGAACTTTGCTCCGTCGGCTCAAGAGGTGGCTCCCATGTACGTGGCACTTTGCCCCGCAGGCTCAAGAGGTGGCCCCCGTACACATAGCACTTTGCCCTTTGGACCCAAGAGGTGGCTCCCATCATACGTAGTACTTTGCTCCGTATAGCCCTTATTTCTCGATGATCAAAATTTGTTCTCAGAACATCATAGTTTTAAAATACATCACATATTCGATTGAGATTTCAAAACATACATATGATTTTTAGAAAACGAAACGAATATATAACAAAGCCCACTTACCGCGATTGTGAACGTGTTTGAACGATTTAGGGTGCGACAACAACGAATTCTTTCCTCCTAATATAAACAGTGTTTGAACACCTTCAGTGTGTGTGCACTGTGTGAATTTTTCGAACAAATTGGACTGAGTTTTTTTTTTCGAAATCTTTCCTGCTGGAATTCTCGATGAGAAAGGTGGCAATTTTATGAGAATTAAAGGTCAAAGCTTCAAGACTCTAGGTTGATTGGAGAAGAAATTTGATTGGTTGAACTCTTTGAATTTGGTGCTGGATCTCTCGAAAATTCTTGAAGAATAAAGGTGGAAGACTTTTGATTGGTTGAATTTATTATTATTATTGATAGAATTTTCGAAAGAAGTATTGTTTTGTATCAAACTAATATGCTGAAAATAGGTGAGTGATTTGGTATATAAATAGTGTAGGTTAATCAAGATGATGATAGCATGATACACTTTTATTCCTACTAAAATTCTAAATAATCTTTAGAGTTTAAATCATACTAGACACCTAATTATCTATCTAATATACCATATTTATTAAGTGTATTTTTGTTACCAAGAAGTCTCCCGGAATCAATCAAATTCTATCTAGCTAGGTGGTATGATAATATCATATTAATTTAATATTATCTATTGCTATTTAATAATTCAACATTATCCCTTAATATCAAGTAATTGAGTTGATTTAAAATACATAGTTGTTTAAATGACCAAAACTCTAGTTATTGACTTGGTTGAAAAAATCGGGTTCTCACATGGCCTATTTTCATAATTTTGGAAACTTGCTTTGTTGCTATCCTACACAAATTTTACCCCAATTACTAGATCTCCTACCATAAAACTCGAAAAGAGGATCTTAAATTAGAATATATTCTTCAATATTATTATGAATTCATCATAGTTTTAGACCTTAGATATTAGTTTTAGAATTTTCTTTCATAATTTCAAGGCGGCTATGAAGATCAAGGCGAAGGCTGGAGTGACGATCTCGACAAGCGACGATCTTTACAGCTTGTCTATTCTTTTCCTTATGCTTTAATTTGATTTTTATTGTTTTTATTTAGTCATGAGTTGCTAAACTACCTTTTGATTTTTGGTTAAGGAAGACGACATATTAGGAGTTTACGATTCTCGTGAGATTACGTTTTGTTTGTTGATTTTCGTTGAGTATCAATTCTTTTTCTGATTTTCATGCCATGATTGTTGTGTTTGATTATTGGATTGACCGTATAATGATTGTTCATGCAATTTAAATTCTAAATTAGATATAAAATACGAAATCGTTTGATCTCTCTAATTTGCGAAGTAACTAAGATTAATAAATTTTCGCTTGTGAGTTTGTTAAATTCTTAGGAATACAATTGACTAGATTAAACATAGACGCTTGGATTATGTTGTTTAGTTTCATCGATCTTACTAGTTCTTATGCTATCATCGATAAATCTTAATCGCTTGTATTTTGATTGATTGAGGGTTAAACTAGAACGCTTTGACTACTTAACTAGTGAGTTATGACTTTGATTCGATTAAATGTCCATGATGAATATTCATATGAAAGTTGAATCGTATGTGAAGATCGATGGTCGAGATAGTAAACCCCAATTGCAGAGTCGACAGAAAATCAAGAATCGATTTTCTCATAATTTAAATCACCTTAGATTGCTCAATAGTTTATTTCATGGTTTTTTTTTAAAAATAATTCAAAAATACTTCAAAAATAAAAGTGTTGTAAATATACATCAAACCGCCGGTTGAAGCGACGGCTGAAGGTGCAATGAGGGGCTGCTTCAGGCTGAAGCGGCCCTTATAACATTGAGGAGCCGCCCTTACTCTCTTTTTTTTTTAATTATATATATATATATTATATACATGTATATATGTATATTGAAGCGGCCCTTATAACATTGAGGAGCCGCCCTTACTCTCTTTTTTTTTAATTATATATATATATATATTATATACATGTATATATGTATATATTATGTTTATTATTTTATATATAATATATATGTTTATTTTTATTTTCGAAGTATTTTTGAAAATATTTTTTTTTGAATTATTTTTAAAAAAAAACCTTAATTCATAGATTTTTTACAGTGGTGGTTTAATCAATTTTAAAATCCCCTTTTTTACTATTTATTTGCATAATTAACACAAATATATATCATTTTCTCGTGAGATTAATTTGGGCATACACGATAAACACTACCGATAAACACTACCACGTCGCATAATAGATCTATCAACAAAATCAAGTTTCTTTTTCAGAGTTAACGCCATAGAAATCGCATGATTCAACATATTATGGTTCGAACCAGCAAGGTGATGCGTCTCCATTTCGAAGAAAAAATGGATTACCAGAGTCTTCAAGATTCATTCGAGCAGCGGAGTTAGCTTGATTATTTCCAGCTTGCCCTCCTTTCACCATGGAGAGTGAATCGGAAATGAAATCACGCAGCTTTTAATTCTTTGTTGTCATATTGGGATTTGAAGACACAAGCTTATGTATTGAAGAAGAATCAAAATTACATAAAATGTTCTGCACTTGAGCAGAAGATTGAAAAAAATCAAATATACAATTTGAACTAAGCTAATGACTATTTATAGAAGTAAAACAAGATGCACCGACACCAACCAGCTGGAGTACAGCTGGAATGCCTCATAAGCAATACATGTAAAAACTATTTTGTTGTATTTTAATACTCATAATTTGTTTCACAAACTAAACTATTGAGAAACATTTTAATATATATAGGCTTCTATTGTCAAGTATAAAGTAAAATAGAGAAGTATTTCTCATAAAATTCAAAATAAACCACTCGAACACAGCCAACTTATAAAAAAATTAAATAAAATATTGTCAATAATTTTTTTTAAAAAAATATCTTAAAAAATATAAATGAGTAAAACAAAGCATCCGTACACGTAGATAAAGCTGCACGTGCCAAACCGCCTAGTTCCACCCCTTTTGAATATAAAAAAGAGAAATCATTGGGCAAACAATACCCAGTTGTCTAGTTCTGGAACACTCCCCTTGGTACAAATTAATACAAACTCAGGTTCTTCTACAAAATCCTTTGTTTTTTTTTTTTTTATAAGTTTAGAGGTGGGGGTTCTTTCGCAATTTTGGTAGTTCCGAAACAAGGATGAAGATTCAGTGCAACGGGTGCGAGGCAGCTGAGGCGAACGTCCTCTGCTGCGCGGACAAGGCGGCTCTGTGCTGGAATTGTGACCAGAAAGTGCACGCCGCCAATAAACTCGCTAGCAAGCATCAGAGGGTTCCCCTTTCCAGCTCCCTTTCGCAGATGCCCAACTGTGATATCTGTCAGGTTTATTCTTTTCCCCGAGCTTTTGATTTTTTTCAATTTGCTAGATATTTTTGGTTGTTTTTTTTTTATTGTTAAGTTGGGTCGGAGTAGTTGGATAAGAAAATGAACAGTATGTTATGTTAGTTAGTTTTATATTTTAGTTGTGTTTGTTTTCACTTGACTTGACGTTTTCTTGGTTACATTGATGCTGTAGCCCCAGGATGGTAGCCTAGATATCACGGGAGTGTCGTAGCACGGTTTGTTTTTGACGAGGTCTTTAAAGTAGTGCCCTTAGGGCATCATCACCATTCATTTGAAATCTTTTTTGAAAAGGTAAAAAAAGATTTCATTTAGACGGTGGATGTTGTTTCTGAGGGCAGCGCCCTTGAGGGTATCAACAAAGTTTCCGTCGTAGCACCATGTGGCCCTAGGATTGTAGGCTAGATATGTTGGAAGTGTGAATTATTTTGTTGTGAATCTGTACTATGATGTTTTGGATCTGATATTTTGTTTCTGTGGCCACGGTTTTTAGTGGTGGGTCTTCTTTTTTTTTGAATACTTATCGTGGTTTGTGGTAATTCATATTCCCTCGAGTGTTGGAGGAAAAAAAAAAAGACCAGCGGGGGATGGATTGTACTATGTTCATTTGTTTAGTATCCACTTCTTCTCCTTTAACCTTAAATTGAACCGTCACAAAAAAATGGATTTTTCAGTTTTGGTCCTATGAGTGGAAATGGAATAGAAAAACCTATATTTTACGCAGATTCCTAAAAATAAGAAACTGGACCTAGGAAATTTTAAGATTCGAATTCGGCTATAAATAGTTATATTCGAGCCCGGGTTCTATTCGGAGTTCGAATAGTTTTAAAAATTTGGCTCGGGTTCGGTTCGAAACAAAGTTCGAGTTCGGTTCGAAAAGACCCGAACATGTTCACAAGCTATTCGAACTATTCTTGAAAATAAATACCTGAAAGTTTCGAAATATATTTATTTAATATATAATTATATTATATTAATAAAATATCAAAGTTCTCGAGCGGATCGCGAACTATCGAACAAAGTAGTTTGGGTTCGAGTTCGGCTCGAAAAAAGATGAAATGTTCGAGTTCGGCTCGATTTTGAGAATTTCGAATACGAATCAAATATTTTTCGAGCCGGCTCGAAAAGTTCGTGAACATGTCCGATTCGTTTACGCTCGTACCCTGAACCATGTGGAACCAAAATCAAAACCGTAAATCAATCTTAAAGCATTTATAACTTAATTTGTATGATTAAATTATTTAATCATATAAACTAGAGTTTTAACTCATTATTTATTTATAAAAAGCTTAATATTCGTACTAGTTATATAATTAAATTAAGTTTAATGGTTTGATTACCACTCATGAGTTGTACTGTTATTTTTTTCATACCGGAAAAAGCTTAAAAGAAGAAATTTTAGTTCTAAGTTGTTCAAACCATAACCAATACTCTTAGTGCGCATTGTTCCTTTAATATCCATCTTTAATAGACGGCAGGTATGAGAGCTTCGTTTGGCTTTCACCTCTGCTGTTCTCTTTTATATTTTACAGAGAATGTCTATGTTTTAGATATATCATACACGTAGGAGTAGGTTTTGATGTTCGCTACGTTTTGAAGGATACGGTGGGCTATTTCTTTTGCTTGGAGGACAGAGCTTTACTCTGCAGAAAATGTGATGTTGCCATACACACGGTAAATTCATTAGTGTCGGTCCATCAGAGGTTTTTACTAACTGGAGTCAAAGTAGGACTCGAAGCAAATGAAACTGGTCCATCATCTTGCGCAGGGAAGACTCAATTTACCGACAAAATATCAGAAATTGAACCTCGTTCTATCCCAAAGCGGACGGCCCTAGTGCCATCAAATGGTTTAAACAATAAAAGTTTGCCTATCCAGTCTGGTTTAATGGGTGACTTTTCAACCTCAAACCTTTGTTTTACTGGAGGTGCTGCAGCTGGAAGTGTTTCACAATGGCCGTTGGAGGAACTTTGCGGACTTGATGATTTCAACCCCAACTATAGTTTCTTGAACAATGATTCCTCTAAGGTATGGATTAGTTCATGCTCTTATATTTAAGGATCTGGTTGTTCAGTTTCACAGCTGCCACCTCTGTGTTATCTAAAAAACTCGTACATACCCAAAAACTCATTTATTTGTTTTCTTTCAGACTTCTTTTGATTTTTAAGTTTAAAAAAATATAATTTATACCTAACAATATTTTAAATTTTATTTTAAAAATTTAAATTAATTAATATGATATATATATAGTTAGAATATTTCATATATTTCAAAACTTATATATGAAATAAAAGTTTTAGTTTGAAATTATGATATAACTGATTAAATCATCCTTTTATGAAAGTCGTTTATTTTGTAATTAAATTTTACAAGTTAAGTTGAGGCATTTAAGATAAAGAAATTATGCGAATTTAAATATTATTTTGAAGTTTAAAACAATTATTAAATGTTAGACATTTCTATATATCCTTTCATTTGTTAAATACAATGTATTGCAACAATCAGGTTCAAGTCTTTGCATCGAATTTTGTTTTGTTTTTTTTTTGTTTTTGTCTCCACTTTTAAGCTAAGCAGGACTTTCAAATCCTATATCTGCTGGCAACAAGTTTTTAGCCTAGTGTTTGTCATCTATTTCTCAAAGGTATGAGGTTTGAGTCTCACCATACCCTAAAAAATATTTTTTCCAAAAAAATCCTATATATCTGCTACTTTACTGGTCATTGGCCATTAATGATAATACCGAATAATCCTATCAGGCGGATAGTGGGAAGCTCGGAGATTCCAATTGCTCCCAAGTTGTCCAAGCTGCTGATGGAATTCTCGATGGAGACGAGTATATGGAGCATGTGCCTGATGCATTCTGGGCAGTGCCACAAGTTACTTCACCGCCCTCCGTATCTGGCTTCTGTTGGCCTAAAAATTACCAGAATCCATTGGACTGTGCTGTCTCAGTGCCCGAAATATGTACTTCACAGTTGCAGAATTTCTATCCTCGTCAATACCAAACCGATATTACTAGCTTAAAGAGGAGGAGGCAGTTATGATATATCCTTTGACCTCGTTTCCCCTATCTCGAGCTTGAAATGGCTTGTAAGAACTGATATTTGTATGTCTAATAAACTGAGGTTTCTAAGTTCTTCACTTAACGTAGAATTTGTTCGTTTGCATGCAATTTGTTGAGGGTGCCTTTTTTCCTTTTCTTACACTTTACCTTATATGGCTTTATCACTCTTTCATACACCTTAAAATTTAATTTTATAAAAACTATAATATAATCTGTAGATTATTAAGGTAGTCATAAAAGTTTTTTGTTGTGATTTTTTTATGATGTCAATCACTAAGACACATAATACTCATACCTCCTCCGCACACTAGCGTTTCGGTCGTAATCTGGCACATTGGGTACGCATGCGACGCTCTAAGTTGCGTATTAAGTTTGACCAAGTATTTCACTAAGTCGTGTATTATTGTTAGAACTTCTTAATTCTCCAACTTAATTCTATTTTTTAAGTTTTTTTTTTTACTTATTTGCTTTTGGAGACTTTTCGGGCTCAGATAAATTTTCATTGTTCCAATCACTTCGGGTTGGTATGAGTTAATTTTCAAACTTTAATATGTTCCTACTAGGAGATTGGTTGAATAATATATTTGAATTACAATGTTACAACTAACTATAATTTTTTGCAAACTTGCAAACATTATAATCTTCAATGATCTAATTTTAATGTTTATTTAATAATGGTAAAGCCGTAAACTCCAAATTTGTTAATAACTTCATATTGTAAATTTATAAATAATATAATCGTGATGTAAATTTGTTAAATATGATATGTGTATATATGTGTGTATGTGTGTGTTAAGATGTACTCACATTCATTTTTTTAAATTGACGCATTTGTGCATCCGTACATATACGCGCATCCGCGTGATGTGAGTTACGTCAAGCATATACATTGAGGTAATGTTTGTAAGAGAGAAAAACTAGACTACCGACATGCAATTGGAGTCCTCAAGAGGGTGGGGTTGGTATTTTGGTGGCAATAATTTTTTAATATTTTTATGCATTATGTTCGATGCAAAAATCATTATTTTATTTATTTTATCTAGACTACCTACCTACATGCAATTTCGAGCATCTAGACAATCAATATCCAAAAGCCATTATTTTATTTAGTTTATATTTGAGATCAACGCATAAATTTAAATTGAACTTGACTTTGTAGAAATTCGAGTTCAATTTGTTTGTTTCAAATTCGGTTCTCGGCTTTACTAAGCAACTAAAATTTATGAACTATTAAACTAAATAGTTAAACTCAAATTTAGCCCAAAAGTGTACTCCAATTTTGAGAATTTATTGTACTTTTTTTAACATATGATATATTATTCTGATATGAAATTACTGCTCTTGTCTGGTTCTAGTTAATCCATAATAAAAGCACGAGTGCTACAACATTTGCCGCTACCCCTATTAATGATGCTATAGGTTACAGATCTAGTACGATATGCCGCTACCCCTATAATGTAAGGGCTTTGAAACCTCTTTTCTCCCGTCTAAGCTCCTAACTAACCATAGGGGCACAGTAACCTCCTATCATGAATACTTAATCGAACAATAGCCGCCTTCTTATTGCCTATAGGTGTATTGAAGTATCATTGATTGATAAGTTATAGGTGGTCTCTGACTATCATTTGGTCTCTGACTATCATTATGTGTATATATTTTTATCACATTTGCTTGATTCTCATTTGCTCTGTGTTTCCCCAAACACACATCTCTTACCTCCCATCCTCAGATAAAAGCGAAAATGATGTTGAAATAGGAACATAATTTTGGGGTTGGTGATTTGCCGCTGCAAATGTTGATACATTTTCTTATTAGTTTAGGCTTCCGCTGATTTTAATTCTATATTAGGTTTTGTTACCTTTTAGTTAATTTAAATTTTCGGTTGCAAGACATTTTATTTTATAGAATAAATAGACTGGTTTTTCGTTGATTTTGAATTATTTTGGAATCAACGCCGATGTCATGTGCTCCAATGGGTCTCTTGTCAAAAGTTACATTTTAAGCATTTTCTTGGTCTACTTTTATTCCTTATCATCTCCAATATTTTTCTTGATCTTTATGCATCATTATTAGCTTGATTTCTTCGATTTCATCTATATTCACACAAATATTCGATTAGGTAGCAATTATATCAATTTATCCATCAAAACATACCAAATCATAGACAATTAAAAGCAATAGATATGTCTATTTCTAGTCATATCAAACTCCCCCATACTTAAAGTTTAGTCGACCTCGAGTAAATCATACAAAAATACAATATATTTTTTTGTGGCTCATAGATTTATAACAAAAAAGCTTCGTCTAACTTTAATGTCTCAACAATTTTAAGCATGGATAATAATGAAAGGTGGTGAAAGGTTAACATCTGAACAAGTTCAATCCATAGACATTCCATACTCAACAAAGCAGCGAACGTGCGTGTGTGGTCATAAATAAGTGTCGTCCACAAATTATAGATCCACACAATGTAAAACCACAATAGCTCAAGTTGTACACCAACATAAGTATAAGCTCACTTGCACACTCTTCTCCACTATTTTTGCCACTTGCAAACATGAATCAAGTAGCTTTATTAGATTGTATCTTGGCCTAGGTATTGGCTTATGAAAGAAAGGGTTAAGATGTATCAAATAAGAGTATAATGATATGCACAATATAAATTTCTCTTCTTGCATGATTTTTTCAAACCTTGTTCATTTTTGCAAGGTTTATTTCAATTTCTTTTTTTTTTTGTGCGCTTTGGCTCTTCTTGGAGTCATATTTGTAGCAATTTTCTCAAGGCATCCCCTTTCTTTCATGCATCTCATTGTTTTAACAATAAGCTCAAAAATAAATGATTCAATGATAACATAAGTGCATGTGAATGAAACACATCATACTCACTTCAAAGGTATGGATTTAAATCATATATAGGCTCATTAGGGAAGATGCTAAGCTTAGTTAAAGAGTGTCGAGTGGGGGTTGTTTGTATGCTTAGCACACGACCATTCTTTTCACATTAAAGCTCAAACAAAAATACTAGAGATGATTTTATTTACATGGTAGGCTTGAAAGGCTCAAACGCATCAAAGATTGCCTATATCACTTTCATGTTCGTAAGTAGTCTAAGACATACGCCTCAAAGAGCATGCAGTTAAGTTCTAGCATGTATCAGAGACTTCCTAAGACTATCACAAAGTTCAAGCAATCTTCACTATGCTATGCACACTTCACAAGTCATGACAATATCGTTCTCAAAATATTCAACTACTAAGTCAAATCATAATTCGCATTAGAGTTCAAAGTGTTCCAAGGTTAACAATTCACCTATGTTCAAAACATGCATGCCATCAATTAGGTTTCATCCTGGGCTGGTTTTAAGCATGCATTCATTACTAACAATGAGCTCAGAATTTTTAAATTTTTAAATTTTTTTGTATTTTTATAATAAGAAAGCAAAAACATACCACTAATCCCTCCCCCATACTTAAATCTTACATTGTTCACAATGTAAGCCAAAAATATAAGAAAAGAGAAAAATTTAAAACTAAGAAAACGATAAAAGGGATGGGAAAACTAACTCCCTTTGGGTTGCCTCCCAAGAAGCGCATCTGTTTAACGTCGGTGACCCGACTCCAGTCCAAAGATCATTCGAAGTTAGGTGGATCCTCTAGAGCCACCTTTATATTCAATTTCCCCCTTCCCCATGTTGGAGACCCTCGTAGTAATGTTTTAGTCTGTGACCATTCACCTTGAAGGCTTTGGTGGTTTCCAAACTTTGGATCTCAACTGCACCATGAGGATAGACATTAGTAACAACAAAATGTCCATTCCGTCTAGAACGAAGCTTACCTGGAAATAGGCGAAGACGTGAATGGTAAAGAAGCACTTTTTGACCCACTTCAAAGCTCCTCCTTGATATCATCTTTTCATGGAAGTCATTCGTCTTTTCTTTGTAAATCCTTGCACTTTCATAGTCCTCATTCCTTATCTTCTGTAATTCTTGCAATTGTAACTTTCTATGAAGTCCACTCTCATCATACGCCATGTTGAAATTCTTCACAGCCCAGTATGCTCTATGCTCTAACTCTACAGGAAGATGGCAAGGTTTACCAGAAATTAATGGATATGGGGACATACTTATTGGAGTTTTGTATGCAGTCCTGTAGGCCCAAAGTGCATCATCCAATCTTAAGCTCCAATCCTTCCTTGTTGGGTTGACAGTCTTTTTCAAGATGGCTTTGATTTCTCGGTTCGTGACCTCAACTTGTCCACTAGTTTGAGGATGATAGGCGGTTGAGACTTTGTGTGTCACATGACACTTCTTTAGTAAACTAACCACCGTCAGATTGCAAAAGTGGGTACCTCTATCACTGATTATGGCCCTCGGGATTCCAAACCTAGAGAAAAGATTATTTTTGTTAAAATATGCAACAACCTTAGAATCGTCAGTTCTGGTGGCAATAGTTTCCACCCACTTTGAGACATAATCAATAGCAACCAGTATATAAACATGACCAAGGAAATAGGAAATGGTCCCATAAAGTCGATGCCCCATACATAAAAATTTCACAAATGAGAATGTATTGTTGAGGCATTTCCTTTCGTTGGGATATGTTACCGGTCATTTGGCATTGAGCACAATTCTTGCAAAAATAGTAGGCATCACGAAATAGAGTTGGCCAAAAGAAGCCACATTCAAGCACCCTCCTAGACGTCATTTTTCGCTCCAAAATGCCCCCACAAGCATATGAATGACAAAACTTAAGAATGTCACTGACCTCATTCTTATGATTTGATCCACGTAGTTCTTCCACAGATAAAGGGTCATTCCATACATAGTATTTGGCATCACTCCTTATATTTGCTCTTTGAGACCTAGATAATTCAGATGGTAATACATTAGAAGCTAAACAATTCACATTATGAGCATACCATGGTAAGTTGTTGCTTATGGAGAATAGTTGCTCATCCGGTCCTCCTTTAAACAAAGCTCGTCATCCACATGAGCTAGACGGCTTAGGTGATCAGCTACTTTATTATCGATGCCCTTCTGTCCTTGATTTGTATGTCAAACTCACTCAAGAGTAAAATCCATCTTATAAGCCTTGGTTTTGCCTCCTTCTTCGTCATAAGTAGCGAAGAGCTGCATTATCAGAATAAACAATGACTTTAGTACCAAGCAAATAAGATCAAAATTTTTCAAGAGCAAAGACAACTGCTAAAAGTTCTTTCTCAGTAGTGGAATAGTTTCGTTGGGCATCATTCAAAGTCTTGGATGCGTAGTAGATAGCATTTGAAGCCTTCCCTACTCTTTGGCCTAAGACATCGACAACCGCGAATTCACTAGCATCGCACTTGATCTCAAATTGCTTACTCCAGTCGGGAGGTTGGATGATGGGGGTAGAGGTCAATGACTCCTTCAATCTATCAAAAGCTATCTTGCTTGCTTGATCCATTTCAAAAGCGACATCTTTTTGTAGTAGCTTGCACAAAGGTGTAGCTATCTTAGCGAAATCCTTGATGTACCTTCTATAAAAACCTGCATGTCCAAGAAAAGAATACACATCCCGAACACAAGTAGGATAAGGTAAAGACTGCATAACATCAATTTTAGCTTTGTCTACCTCTATACCATTAGCAGAAACGACATGACCCAATACTATACCTTGTTCTACCATAAAGTGACATTTTTCAGAATTTAGAACAAGGTTAGTCTCAATGCATCTTTTCAAAACAAGTGTAAGACTAGCTATACAATCCTTGAATGAATTACCGTAGAAAGTAAAATCATCCATGAACACCTCTAAAATATACTCAATAAACTCAGAAATATACTAACCATACAGCATTGACACGTGGCTGGGGCATTACATAGTCTAAAGGGCATGCGTCGGTAGGCGAATGTACCAAAAGGGCATGTGAAAGTTGTCTTTTCTTGGTTCTCCGGTGCAATTTCAATCTGAAAATAACCATAATACCCATCAAGAAAATAATAGTAGGAATGACAAGCTAACCTCTAAGCATTTGATCAATGAAGGGTAGAGGAAAGTGGTTCTTTCTAGTCACAACGTTGAGCTTCCTATAGTCGATACAAACTCTCCACCCATTCTGAATACGAATGGGAACTAGCTCATCATCTTTGTTCTTGATCACAGTGATTCCAGTCTTCTTTGAGACAACTTGATCTGGACTGACCCATTGGCTGTCTGAGATGGGGTAGATCACCCCACTACTAAAAGCTTTAAAATCTCCTCCTTCACTACATCCATTATAGGTGGGTTAAGCTTCCTTTGAGGTTGATATATAGGGCTCCCTCCTTCTTCTAATAAGATTCGATGCATGCATGTAGAGGTACTGATTCCCTTGATGTCATAAATGGTCCATCCTATGGCAGTCTTGTGCTCATTGAGCACATGTATAAGTTCTTCCTCTTGATCATCCCCTAACTTGCTAGAGATGATTACTCGCAATGTTTCTCCTTCACCAAGGAATACATACTTGAGATGGCTAGGCAGTGGTTTCAACTCAATGGTGGGTGCCTGTAAAATAGATGGAACTAATCTAGTGTTAGAAACAAGCAATGACACAAAAAAAACATTACCTGACTGAGATAGCTCAGGTATATCATCCAAGGTAGCTATAGTATCTTTCAATTCATCAAAGAGAGGCAAGTCTTCATTCTCCTTGTCCATAGCCATAGTAACATTGACTTCTAGTTCATCACTCTCTAAAATCTCAAAAACTTCATGTGACAAATAATCAATGACATCAATAGAATACACAGTGTCATCATTATTGCAAGGATAATTCATGGCATCATAAATATTGTAAGTAACAATTTCACCATCGAATTCCATCGTAAGGGTACAACTATGAACATCTATCTTGGTCTTAAAAGTTTTTAGAAATGGCATTCCTAACAAAATGAGACTATTCTTGTCACTGTTCTCCGTATCAAGCACATAGAAATCTACAGGAAATTCCAATTCATTCACTTGCACAAGCACACTTCAATCACACCCCTTGGATATGTACTAGACCTATCCGCTAATTGAATAACTACTCCAGTAGTGTTCAAAGGACCAAGTTGAAAAGAAGCACACATAGAGTATGACATGACATTAATCGATGCTCCTAAATCTAACATGGCCTTTTCAAGACAAGTGTTACCAATTGTGCATGGGATAGAGAACATACATGGATCCTTGCACTTTGTAGGTATCTTTCTTTGGATGACAGCGGGCATATTTTCACCCAATTCAATCTTATTTTTTATCCGTTCAACCTATGATTTCTTTTCGCAGTGCATAAATCTTTTAAAAATTTTGCATAATGAGGCACTTGTTGAATAAGATCAAGCAAATGAATGTTTACCTCACACCGTCGAAAAGTTTCATACAATCCTTTGAGTCCAGCTTCTTTCCTATTATCTTTTAATGCTTGGGGAAAAGGGGGTGAAACTTTATACTCATACAAGGGAGGAAACTTACTTTTTGGTACCTCATTTTCCACGGTGGCTTTGTGTCCAACTTCAGCTTCCTTCTCCTCATCATCCTTGGACGGGTTTGGCTCCGTCTTCTCCGGTATCTCCAATTCCTTACCACTCCTTACTGTGACTGCACTTGCATTCTCCCTTGGATACACCACTGTTTGGGAGGGTAGGGTGTTCGATCCACAAGCTTCCACACGATTGAGTATGGTGGCTAGTTGACCCACTTGAGTGTTCAAGGTTTGAATGCTGGATCTTGTCTCCTGTTGAAATTTTGTAACATTATGAGCAAGATCTTGAATAATATTTTCTAATCTATCACTAGTAGAAGGGAAATTAGACTGTTGTGTCCTCTGAAATGGTGGTTTGTAGGGTGGTGGATGTTGTGGCACTTGAGGTGGAACATGATTCATCGATTGTGGTCCATAGCTCAGATTAGGGTTGTCTCTCCATCCTGGGTTGTAGGTGTTCGAGTAGGGGTCATATTTACGTTGTGGTTGCCCCGAAAATCCACCCACTGCATTAACTTGCTCAGTAGATGCCTCTTGAAGTGAGGGACATGCATCCGTGGTATGACTCATCTCCAAACAAATTCCACACGGCTTCACGTTCTGTCCATTTCCTCATGCAATTTGACGAACAAGAGAGGTGATGCTAATAAGTTGTTGCTCAAGATTAGATACATTTATCTTCCCTTATTTCTTTTGAGCTAGATCAGCTCTAAAGTTGTCAAATTGTTGTGACTTGGCTGAAATGTTTGCTATCAAATTTCTCGCCTCCTCCGGTTTCTTATCCACAAAAGCCCCACCTCTCGCAGCATCTACCAAATTCCTGTCACTAGAAAACAAACCTTCATAAAAGTATTAAATGAGTAGATGTTCACTTATCTGATTGTTGTGGGCTGCACCCAACTTTTTGAAGCGTTCCCAGCACTCGTGAAGTCTTTCTTCAGTGCATTGCGTAATGCTGTAGATCGCCTTTCGTATGTTGGCAGCCCTCGATGCTGGAAATTATTTCTCAAGAAAAGTCCTCTGCAAGTCATTCCATGTGGTAATCGAGCCTGATGGTAGATAGAATAGCCAGTCCTTCGCAGCATCCTTTAAGGAGAAGGGAAATGCTCTTAGCTTAATTTGCTCATCGGTAATCCCAGTCGGTTTCATGGTGGTGCAAACCACATGAAATTCCATTAAGTTCCTATGAGGATCCTCACCTACAAGTCCATGAAAAGAAGGCAACAAATGTATTAGTCCAGATTCTAATTCAAAATTAACATTTGTTGCAAGAGAAGGAAAAGTAATGCAGAGAGGTTGTTGGTTCAAATCTGGATTGGCCAATTGTCGTAAACTTTCATTCGTGGTCATGTTGTTCCTCTCTTCCTCTTCCTCTGGATCATATTGAATGTTGTCTTCTTGATCTGAGGGATCACATGTACTCATGAACAAACAAGAAGAGTATAAAAAGAAATAAAAATAAAGTTAATACAAAAGTAAACGCCTTCCCCGGCAACTGCGCCAAAATTTTGTGTGCGTTTATCGTGTACGCCCAAATTAACCCTGCTCAATATAATACTAATGTAGCAGTGTAAGTAGGGATCGATCCCATAGGGAATTGTATTTTCTTGTGTTGACAAAAGACAAAATTAAGTAATAAAATTCAGGGGTTTTGCAATTCTTAACTATAATTAATTAAACTAAAGAAAGCGTAATTACTAGATTATCAAGATTAAAAAGAAATTCTTGGTTTTCGGTCAACTTTACCTTTGGAAATTATTCACTTGATCATTGATTAACAAAAAAATTGATTTTTATTCATTTATTCATCAATTGAAAATTTAATTCCTCCCTCACCTTAATCATAGTCAAACAGAAAATAACATTCAAATTCGACTCTTATCAAATCATTAACCAAAACTACAGCCGTTAAGATTAGTTCAATGATAGCTTCAAAAACTAGTAAGTTTGATGAATATAATCAATAAAAGCTACAATCGTCAGAATCAATTAATTTAATCGTTTTTCCTACAATTTAATAACATCAACAACGGGTAATTATCAATCTTAGTTGCTTCTTAATTAGCTTTAGATTGTGTATATGATTACTAGGTGATCAATCTATCAATCAAACACAACAATCATATCAATCATAATATGAAAAACAAATTGAAATTGAATTAATATCACACAATCAACCCAAAATTCTCACAAGTGATTAAATCCAAAGGTAAGTATCCATCAACCAAGAATTAAAAATGTTTAGCCAAGCATAGCTAAATTAAAACAACAAAAACGATTGTAGAAAACATGAAAATAAAGATAGAGAAAGACTTACTAAAGAGAATAATGATTCCGGTGCGTTAATTCCGTCTTCGTGTTTTGATTCTCCAAAGCGTTCTTCAAAAGTTGAGAGAAAATTAATTTTATTCAAAGTCTCAAGTCTGAATAATCATGTTTGGGAGGCTGATTTTTGAGCTATATGGTAGAAGGTGTGCTAGGATAGATTAAAATCTCCCAAAGATGGTAAAAAAAATCAAGTACCTTTTTTTTTCTCGGACACCTCTGGCGATCGATCGCCAGCTTATTTTTTTCAATTCTACCTCTCGGCGATCGATCGCTATCTTCCAGGCGATCGATCGCTGATCATGAAGTTTTGTTGCTGATCTTCCTGTCCATAGGCAATCGATTTCTTCTTCCGAGGCGCTCTCTTGTAAAAAATTACATTTTAAGCATTTTCTTGGTCAACTTTGATTCCTTATCATCTCCAATGCTTTTCTTGATTTTTATTCATCGTTATTAGTTCGTTTTCTTCAATTCCACCAACATTTACACAAATATTCAATTAGATATCAATTATATCAATTTATCCATCAAAACATACCAAATCGTAGACAATTAAATGCAATAGATGTGTCTATTTCTAGTCACATCATTATTTCTAACAAAATATTTTAAATGATGTATATATATATATATAAATTTTGAATTTTTATTTGTATATATTGATATTTTACAAGATTGAATAAAGATGATAAAAAATTAAAATTATTAGGAAAATAAAAAAGGTTTGAGTAAGTAATAATATTTGAAAATAAAATATTGATCATATTACTATCAACCCCCCATAAAATACCATAATTACAAAGACATCCCCTCCAAAAAATTAGGTCAAAATAGAGGTCAAAGTTGACCAGGGGTAATTTGGGGTTTTCATTAAAAATTAAGGGTGGTTTATGTAACGACCGTCAACTTTTTTAATCGCAGGACTTGTCTGTAGTGTTTAACCTAACTTCAGGGGAGGTTTCCGTAATTTTTCAAACCATAGGGGGGTTTCTGTAATTATGTCAAAGTCGAGGGGGTGTAGATATAATTATCCCAAAGATATATGACATTCAACGAAGAAGCGAAATGTCATATCTTACAACATGACTTAGAAAAGGGGACAAGAGTCATAATTACTATGTAGTGGGCCATAGTTAGCAACATGAGCTGCAAATGTATGAGCAACCATATTTGTAGTTCTTCTCCAATGATGAAAATGAAAATCAGCTTCCAAGTAGCCAAATGGATCGAAGCAATGATAGAGCCAGCGGCATGTCGAGATGTAGAATCATTATTTGCAAGAACAACGTTAGCAATCAGTTCAGCAGTAATTGGGGAAAAAATCCCAATGTATTGCTTTGTGTGGGTCAAAAGGACCACTCCAAACTCATCGCGAATGACTCCAATGCCACAACAAAAGCAGATGGTGGAAGGGAGGTGTCAACATTAATATTAATAGCACCTGGAGCTGGTGGTCGCCAACTTATATTTTGGGATAGAAGCACGAGGCTAGACCTAGAGGCATCTTGTAATTGACATGAAAAAAAAGAGTCCACGTTGTCATAGCACGATGTAAGATTAAATCATAATTGTGAGCATGTTCATGAAACACAAATTGATTACGGGATTTCCACAAGCTCCAGCAAATCATAGCTAAAGCAACCAAATGCTGATTTTCCCCAAACTTGAAAACCCATTGCCATAAAGCCATGAATGAAGATCCACGAACTGAACCAGTAAAGGTCACAAAGTAGATGATTGCCAAAACTCGTGAGGCATTTTACACTGCCAGAACACATCCAAAACAGATTTAGGAGCCAAACGACACATAGTACACAGACGATCCACGTTTAGTCATCGTCTTGAAACAGGTTGGGAGGGCATCATAAATTGCCCTTCAAGCACGGACCTTGATTTTAGTAGGAAGTTTGAGTTGCCACATTTTTGAGAAGATTTTTACAGAATCAGAATGGTCTTCAACACTAGATACTAGAGCATTCATCTTGACGATGATATCCAGACTTGACTGAGTATCATCCATTTGGAGTGAAGTGCCAAATTAAGACATCTTGACCACTCGCAAATTGTACAGGAATTCTAAGTATTTCACTGTGATCAGTAAGCCATAAACAACTACGAATTAATGACCAGTTCCAAGTACCTGATTCTGCGCGTAAATCTTTGGCAGTCAAATTAGTAGTAAAGGGAGTAGGCTGTGTGATAGGTTCCAAGTACCTGATTTTGCGCGTAAATCTTTGGCATTCAAATTAGTAGTAAAGGGATTAGGCTGTGTGATAGGCCGAAATGATTTTGGTCAGTAGCCAGGGATCATGAAAAACTTGCACATTGTGATCCTCTCTAATGCACCAACAAATACCTCTTTGTAAAAGTTCCATGCCCCAAAGATTACTCCTCCAGACATAAGATGAATTAACACCAGGGACAACTTGCAAAAAGTAAGTAAAAGGGAAGTATTTGTTGGGTTTCCGTACCCCGGCGCCAGATCCAAACGCAGCGGAAATAATACAATAACAGATCTGACCCGGGGACGGTCGATCGCGCCTGATTCATATATTAACATGCAAATATCGAATATTAATGCACGAAAAGGAATTACCGTTCACCGATGTGAATCTGATAGCGGTCACCCTCGAGTCCAACCAACCTGACCAGATCTACAAGCACAACACCAGTGCTAGTGTGATGTCGGCTTTTCTATGAGAGTGTGTATAGAGAGGACAAACTCCTTAACCCTAAAGATGAACATATATTTATAGGAGTTTGGGTCATTTATTTGGCTATGGTTATTAGGGTCCAATACATCGACCAGGAACATTTAGAAATCGCAGTCGAGAATGTATTTCATGGTCACCATCATATGCGTAACCACATTCTATGGATTATAGCAACTTCAAGGACTTCATCAATACATCAAGATGCATGGGTAAACAGATGAAGAAGTGCCATATATATTAATATTCAAACAAAGATTTGTCATAATAAGATTATAAGTACAATCAATCAACTATTGATTTACTTAATCATGTATGACAACAATATCTTTCACTTTCTCAAAGCCAACTACTCATGTGTCTTAAGACCATCTTCCCCAGATGTCTGACAGACACCAATCGTTGTAAAGGCTTTGTCAATGGATTCGCTATATTTTCTGTTGAAGCGATTTTCTCGATAATAATGTCGCGTCTACCATCTATCTCATTAGATGATATTTTCTCAATATATGTTTGGATACTGATGAGATCTTGGCTATTCATAATAGCTCAAATGTTGTCACAGTACCAGGGACTGTGTCAATCGCACTAGAAATTACACCCAACTCTTGGATGAAATTTCTTATCCAAACTGTCTCTTTGCTGCATCGTATGCTGCAATGTATTCAGTTTCAGTGGTGGAATCCAAAGTGATGTCTTGCTTGGAACGTTTCCAAGAGACATCACCATCATTGAGCTTAAATACAAATCCGAACATCGATATGGTATCATCTACATCCGACTGAAAAAACAGCATCAGCTTAGACTTCAACTTTTATTTCTCCACTTACAGATCCAAAAATCATGAACGTATCCTAAGTTCTTCATAAGCACTTGAGGATTATTTTCACAATTTTTCGGTGATCTTCACCGGGATCTGTCTGATGTTTGTTCATTACACTAAGAACATAGAGCAGGCCAAGTACATAACATAACATACATTATGCTATTAAAGTAGAAATATAAGGTACCAATGTCATCTTTTCTCTCTCCTCATCAATCTTAAAACATATTGACTTGAGAGATGAATACTATGACATATTATGAAGTAACTCGTTTTTCGACTATTCTATGCTAAACCCTTTTAGCACAGTGTTTATGTACGTAGATTGAGATATCTCAAGCATCCTTTAGGTCTATCCCTATAGATCCTTACGCTAAACACGTATGACGCTTCCCCCAATCTTACATGGAGAAATTAGTAGATGATCGTGCTTTAATTGATTAATCCAATACCATTCATAATGAGTATGATATAATCAACTTAAAGCATCACAAATGTAAAATGCTCCCACTAACCCTTTTGCACACACATGTCACTTACGGATTTTTAACAAAACCAAACACTTTGATGATGTTATCAAACGGAGGTTCAAACTTCGGGATGCCTTCTTAGGCCCATAAATGGACCTCTGGAGTTTGAAAACATTTTTCTCACTCCAAGAAGTTGTAAACACGTTTGGCTGCTACATTTCTACCTCAATGCCACCACTGAGAAATGTTGTGTTCACATCCATTACTCATATCTCATATTCATAATATAAAGATATAACTAATAAAATTTAAATAGACTATAGCATCATAACTGATGAAAATTTTCTCATAAACAACTCTTTGCCTATGAGAATAACTGTTTCTCACCAGTCAAGTTTTGAAGGTCACTACCTTCCCATCCACTCCAAGCTTTCATTTGTAAATCCATCCAGCCAATGGGAACAATTCCCAAAGATGATCTACTAAGGCCCATACCTTATTGGAGTACATGGAATCCATTTCAGATTTCATGGCATCTTGCCAATGTCCCGAATCAATATCTGACATCGCCTCCTTGAAAGTCCAAGGATCATATCCATGGTCTATTTCTTGACTACTTTCAAGGAGTAGATTCATTCTATCAGGAGCTCTTGAAACATTTTCAAATCTCCTTGGTGTGTGTAAATCAAAGGTTGTGATTGACTAAATTAATTTCACTGTTTTCACTTTTCTAGTGGTTTGTGGTTCTTGAACCCTTTCAAGTTATATTATTTTGTCATCCTTTCTAATAGAAACATTTTCTCTAGAAAGATTGCACTTGCGAAACAAACTCTTTGCCTGCAATTGATAATATAATTTCCACAAAATAACATAAGATGGATCAACTATCCAACTCATCTCCCACTGGCTGCTTCACATAAGCAGAACAATCTCAAAATAAACATTTTGATTATTTTTCAGTCCATATCGTATATGGAGTTTTGGTCACTGCATTGGTATGAATTATATTCAACAAATATGTACCTTTAGAGAGTTACTCAGAGAGAATCACATTCTCTTTAAGATAACTCAACATCATCTTGAACTAACATTTAGTGCTCGACATACGTCTATATGAATCAAATTCATTGGACATTCAGCATATGCTAAATATATGTTGGATTTAAGTTATCATTCTTTTTATATTCTTTGAATATAATCATACTAATCATTCATAAGTTCACCAGATTCAATAAAACATGCATTCTTAAAAAATACTGCAAATCACATTCGCATATTTAAAAGAATATCATTATCTATCAAAATAGGAACAATGTTCATGATTAAATCTAGAACAAATGAATAATTGCTCAAACCAGTTCCTAACAAGTTCAAGATTTTATATTAAATAAATGTTTCAAATAGCCTTTGCAACAACTCTTGCTACAATGCTTAGCCTCAGGTAGGTTTCACCTTCCTAGGGCTCTCTACTTCTTCACATCACATGCAACTCTTTGCAAAAATGCGAGCACAACTGGCAGCATATACCAAAGAAGTAGAACCAATAGAAACATTTAATTTTAATATAAAACATACCCTTTCTAGAACGCTTCTAGTCTAGGTATTCCTTACAATTTTGCGCCAGTGACCAGCAGTGAAAACATAGATGCCTCTCCATTCATAGTTGCTACTATATCCTTTTTCGTCTTTTGAGGTTGGGAACCATTTCCCTTCCTCTTCTTTATCCTTGAAATACCATTGGTAGAAGATTCGACAAGAAGAACACGTTTCTTCTTTTGAATCAATGACTCATGAGTTTCCAACATTTTTACTATAAGATCAAATCTACAGCCAGTTAATGAGGTATTATCACATTCAGATTTTCCAATTTATCAAGAAGAGATATTTTTCTTACACCATGCTCATAGACCGAAGCCCCATCTTGCATGTGAAATGAAAATAGCTATTTTGAAGTCACGAGTCTCAGTAATCGTGTCCGTTCACCAAACAACATTTGTAGGTGTTGGAAAATATCAGTAATGTGAACGAGTTTCTCATATCTGTGTTGAAACTCATTGGTGACATTGATGCTATCATATAGCAGCTAGCCGAGAGATTATCGTCCCATCACTTCTCAAGTGTGGCAATCTCTTCATGAGACGAACCGGGAGACACTTCAACAGGAGGCTCCCACCAAGGGTATATAGCCACCTTTTAGAAGCAAGCACTATTTTAAAATTAATAGTCAATCAGAATAATTTGGTGCGGTTACTTTGTTTGTATCGAGAATTGATGCAATCGGATTCACGGCAATCACAATACTGAGAATAAACATAAAATACATGCAAACTGTCTGATTATTAATTAATTCAAAAACTATGGACTTTAGTTATTGAATGCTCCCACTAAATTTTTCGAATTCATCACCCTCATGACAAATGAACGAGAAATCACATTTTCTTAGTGGGCTTGGAGTCCAACTAGCTCATGAAAACCCCGGACGTGGGCCCACCGGCTTCATGATACTAAAGGTAGATCACAATTGCATCATATGCAACCCCCAAGATATTTGTCTCGCGATTGGCATAACCCTGCGTGGGCAGGACAATTATGCCTTCTCACGTCAAACTAACCCATCCCACAGATGGAAATGTCACGCCCAAAAGACCCCACGCGGGTGAGTAATCTAGAAGGTTAACATAACCACACCCTTAATTAAGTGGCAGTTAAACGCACAACTTTCCCATGCCAGATGCCCCCCACGTGGGTGAGTAAGGCAATATGACACAAGTAGCGTCTCATGGCTTAACTGTTGATGGAAGACATGAAGCAACAAACCCTTTTGAGCTCCCCTTATCAGTTTGATATTAAAAGTTTTGAATCATATTCAAAAGAGGGATTTAATTTATTTTCAAATCTCATCAATTGCTTGTTTGTTTGTTTATTTGCCGGATTCATGCAACTATGTTTTATTCATGCAATCATTTGTACTAATAAAACATACAAACAAACACTTATCATACATCACATGCATAATAAAAATAAATATGGACGATTACGGCCTTTTTCTAATTGATCCACGTGAGCCATACGTGGATCACAAGTCTGTCTAAGGTGATGTAGGTATGTAATGCAATCCTATTACATTTTTGCTTCCATTATACATGTCTTGATTCTTGATGCTCCATCTTCAATCTCGATCTTCCACTAATTCTAATAATTTACATTTAATCGTGCAAACAAGAGAATAGGGATACAAATCCGGGGTGGGATACATCAGAAAATAGAGAGAGCAGGCTCGCAGGCCCGATAACCAAAAATCACAATAATAATGAAACAATAAAAAAACCTAAGCATTCACCTAAACACATTGGTCAAGGCCCATAATCATCCACCATGGAATCACATCATATGTAATTAAACATTAAACTAAACAATTACATCATATGTAATTGTACTAATTACAACACATGTAATTAGAGCACAATAATTAATTTATTCTATCGTTTCCCACTAATCGCATCATTTATTGAAAATAAAATTAACAAATTAAATAAAATCATTTTATTTAATTTTTAATTAATTAAATTTCAATTAATTGGTAAAATCTCTATTTTACCTTTAAATCATATTAATCGAAAATAAAATTAACAAATTAAATGAAACACTCATTTAATTTCTAATTAATTAAATTATCAATTAATTGGTAAAATCACTATTTTACCTCAAATCATAATATTAGCCAAAAATAAAATTAAAAAAATTAAATGAAACATTTTCATTCAATTTTTATTTAATTAAATTTTCAACTAATTGTAAAATCTTCATTTTACACTTAATAAATTAAAAATCACATTTTTAATAAATTAAGTATTATGATTTATTTCAAAAATAATATCCGGATAAAACATCTAAAATGACCCAAAATTATTATGGTCTCCAAACAATTTGGATCCAAAAATAAAAAATGCAATTTCAAAACATTTTTCGAAATACCAGCACCAATTTTCGAAATTTTAGCCAATCAATTTTTTTTTTTTTTTTAAATTTTTAAACTAAAAAAAAAAAAACGGAATGCTACTGTTCATCTTCCAAAAAAAATTTCGAATTTAGGGTTACAGCAGCCGCCTCCTTGCACGCCGCCGCCATCTCACCAGACCACGCGTCTCCTCATCTCCGTCGCACCAGCCGCCATGAACATTTCATGGCCGGTGGTCTCGCAAAGGCCGCCGCACGCAAGGTTCACAAAACCGTGTACAGAACGATATCCTCAGTCGCTTTCTGCTCGCTCAATCGCGATTTCACCTGTGCGCAGAGCCACTTAGATTCACGACTCTCGACTGCACTGTGTACAGAACCACCAACTGAGCTTCGCACACAGCGGTGAAGAACCTTCGCCGTGAGCGCCGCCGCGCGCGATGAGTTTTCTGGCGAAGAGTGTTGGAAACAGTTTCCATAGTTTAAGAATTTTGGGTCTAATTGAAAAATTTTCTATGTTTTTCCGGATCCAAAATTTCTGAAAATTCAAATACGATTAAGATCAATAGGAAACGATCTAACAAAATTAATTATCAGATATACAAATCAAAGCACAACCTGGCTCTGATACCACTGTTGGGTTTCCGTACCCCGGCGCCAGATCCAAACGCAGCGGAAATAATACAATAACAGATCTGACCCGGGGACGGTCGATCGCGCCTGATTCATATATTAACATGCAAATATCGAATATTAATGCACGAAAAGGAATTACCGTTCACCGATGTGAATCTGATAGCGGTCACCCTCGAGTCCAACCAACCTGACCAGATCTACAAGCACAACACCAGTGCTAGTGTGATGTCGGCTTTTCTATGAGAGTGTGTATAGAGAGGACAAACTCCTTAACCCTAAAGATGAACATATATTTATAGGAGTTTGGGTCATTTATTTGGCTATGGTTATTAGGTCCAACGGGCCAACAATTGGCCCATTGGCTTGTAGGGCATCTAATGCTAACAGTATTATGTTTTGAAAATCTGGAAAAGGAGTGAGTTGGGCTTTGTAAGAAGGCGCCAACGCTGTTTGTCTAACATGGCCTGTTAAAAGCCTGTATTTCTCGGAAACCCATACCACCCCGATGCTTAGGAGCAAACAGTATCCCTTGATGTCTAATGAATGCATTTGCTGTCCATTTTATTTCCTCAGAAAAAACGAAGTATCAAACTCTAAATGGAGTTATAAATAGTCACAGGAATTTTAAAGGTAGACATTGCATATGTTGGGTTACCTTGGGCCACCGCCTTTATAAGAACTTCGCGACTTCCTGCAGAGAATAATGTTCGTTTTCAAGCTTGAAGTTTACTCCATACATGATGTTTGAGTCCCTCGAAAATAGATTTTTTGCTACATGAAAAAATAGCAGCTTGAATTTTAAAGCTGGAAGTCCTAAATAAGAGTCATGAGATTTGTTGTGTTGCATGCCCAGAACGTTAAACACTTGAGTCTTCTGAATTTGAGATATATTCGAGCTAAATGTGATCGAGGACTTCTGAACAATAATAGATTGGCCCGAGGCGCTGGCATATTTTGCAAGAGTCTTGAGGATTGAGACACAAGTAATATCATATGACCTACCAATTATCAAACTATCATCCGCAAAAAACAAGTGAGTTAGAGGAGGAGCTGAACGAGCACATTTAAGGCCCATCGATAAGCCTTGTCGCACATGTATACGAAAGAGGGCAGATAATCTCTCAGAATGTTAAAAAAGAAACAAGTACGGGGATATAGGGCAACCCTGTCTAAGATCCCGATAAGGCCGAAACCACTCCGTTTGGGAACCATTAACAGTAACTGAAATCTAGATTGAACTTAAATAGTGCATAATCCATTCTATCCAACACATAGAAAACCCAAATTTCAGCATGACAGCCCTCAGAAAGTGTGAGGTCCTAACGGTCCCATCACGACAACAGTACATTTACGACGTCATATGCGTATGTGAAAATTCATTCATTAAAGATGATACAACTTTAATGTTGCGCACCCAAGTACAGGTTGTTTTGAATTAGTATAAAATGGAAGTCCAAGTATCGTATCCACAAGGAGATAAAAAAATTACATATCCATAATATTTATGTTAATGATGAAATTCAGAAGATGGTTGAATGTGTGCCGTATTTCTAGAAATTTAAAAATTCAAATTCAAATAAAGTAGTTGAGATTAGAGGATCCGCTCTTGATATTTTTAATAAATTTAATATTTATTAATATTGTTGGAATCCATAAATGGTTCCAATAGATTTAGTTTTATCACTTAGACTATATACACCAACTTATAAATATTGTTAAATATTTATTGTGCCATTATTATGTAAACAACAAATCAAGATAACCAGACTAAACGGCTGGTAACACCTAGCAAGCATTTAAATGGTACCAAGCATTTGAGGTTACAAATAAATGAGCAACAATAAATCAAAACATCCACATATAGGTGGTGTATAATATAATATATAACATATATAACACAATAAATATGATAACCACTCTAAACGGTTGATAACATATAGCAAACATTTAAATGATATCTTAAATATAACATAATAACTAAGGTAACCACTTTAAACGACTGGTAACACCTAGCAAACATTTAAATGGTACCTTAATGAAATAAATAAATAACAATAATGTAAAACTCACTTTCAGATGGTGTTTTACTTAAAGAATAAATTAAACATTTACCGTATCTAATAATCAATAATAAATCAAGATTTCCACAATAGAACTGCCGGTGTAATCGAGCAACGTCTATATGGTACAAAGTATTTAATCTGCTAAAAGATAACAATAAATTGAAATCTCCACTTATAAGTAGGGTGTAACAAAATTAAGCAAGAAAATAAATATAACATATAATATAATACAATAAACAAATAACTTGACATTTTAACATTGATTTAGTTTTTTTATTAACTTTATTGCCGCACCAAGAGTCTCATATTTTCATCTCAACTTGTTGAAATTAGTTCTTCATGATGGTTGGGGTATGATGAATACTTAAAAATGTACACTTATTAAATGATTAAAATATCATTTTACATTTTAAGTTTCTAAATTCCATAATTTGTATCAATGTAATATTATAGTAGTTAAAGTGTGATTGTTGTATTATAGTAATAATTAGTTGTTTTTACATGTTCAATAAAAAAATCATAACTCAAGTTTTAAAACTTGGATTGAGGTGCTTCTTGAACCTGTATAAAGCTAATTTCAATACCAACAACAGTAGAGAAGACGTGAAAGTGAAATTCATTTTACAATTGGGAGAAAAAATTACAACAAATAAAAGCAGCAACAAAGAAAAACTTTTCGGCTATACTTATGTATTTGGATCGTATCTCATCAAATACGTGGTCAAATCAGGGTTTCAAGATAGATGAATGCATGATACAAAAAGTCAAGAGTTGTGGGCAATTATTTGTATAAAATATTATCCCAATTTGTAACTTTCCTTCCTAATTTTGCCTATAAATAAAGGTGTGTATTGATGCATGGAGGATATCCCTCATTACAAGAAATAAAAATTGATCTCATAATTTTCTCTATTTATTCTATTTTTCTTCACTTGAAAACATTATGTTTAGTAAATATTCCAAGTTCTTCAATTCCATCATGAAGAACTAATTTCAACAAGTTGAGATGAAAATATGAAGCTCTTGGTACAGTAATAAAGTTAAAAAAAAATCAATGTTTAGTGTTAATTGCATTGTTTATTGTAATATATACTAGACGTTATATTTATTTTCTTGCATAACTTTCGATACACCCTATTTTTAAGTGGAGGTTTTAATTTAGTGTTATCTTTAACATATTAAATTCTCAATATAAACATTGCTCGATTATGTCGGCAGGTCAATTGCGGAAACCTTGATTTATTGAGTATTCAATATGATAAATATTTAATATCTTCTTTAACTAAAACATCATTTGAAAGTGAGAGTTTTACATTATTGTTATTTATTTATTCCATTTAAGGTACCATTTACATTTTTGCTAGGCGTTACCAGCCGTTTAAAGTGGTTACCTTAGTTATTGTGCTATATGTTATATTTATGGTACCATTTAAATGTTTGTTAGGTGTTACCAGTCGTTTAAAGTGGTTACCAGCTCCTTGTTGGTCGCATAAAATCGTCGATACATTTCGATGATTTTTGAGACCCCGAGCGGATACAATTCCTGATTACGTATATTATAATTTATCTATTATAAAATTATGATATAGATAATTACACTTCTATTCATCCGATATAATCTGATTATATGAAAGTGACCCTTGTGTAGCCCTTATATCTGCAACAATTTTCCTGACGTCTTTTTCTAATATGTATGTTTACTTTTTAAAGTTCTGATTGTTCCTTCATTACAATTTTTGTATTTTTTTAGCCAAACTAACCTTAACACTTATGCATATTACTGTTTTGAGGTCTAGAATTTGCTTTTCAACATACTAAGAAATTCTTAGAGAAATGGTTAAGCTAAAAATCATACATTTACACTTCTATATAGTAATATAGTGTTTAAGTGTATTTTTTTATTGTGTTATATATGTTATATGTTATATTATACACCACTTATGTATGAGAGTGTTGATTTATTGTTGCTTATTATTTGTAACCTCAAATGTTTGGTATCATTTAAATATTTGCTAGGTGTTACCAACCGTTTAATGTGGTTATCTTGATTTGTTGTATACATAATAATAGCACAATAAATATTTAGCAATATTTATAAGTTGATGTATATAATATAAGTGATAATAATAAATATTATAGAACCATTTATGGACTCCAATAGTATTAATAAATATTAACTTTAATAAAATATCAAGAGTGGATTCTCTAATCTCAACTCATTTATTTAAATTTGAATATTTCAATTTCTAGAAATACGTCACACATTCTCAACCATCTTATAAATTTCATCATTTACATAAATATTATGGATATGTGAATTTTATCTTCCCCATTGATATGCTATTCGGACTTTCGTTTTATACTACTTACAAACAACCTGCACTCGGTGCGCAACATTAAAGTTGTAGAAAGTTTTTGGCGCCCTTGCCGGGGAAGTATAAAATTTAAATTCATCTCTATAAGTTTTTTTTATTTTTTTTAGAAGATAACTTTTTTCATTTGCAGTAATTTTTTTTTCTCTCTTGTCATTTGCATGAGTGTTTGGACATGCTCTTCTAGTGGTAGACTTTAGTCGTAACAACCAACCATTCTCACAAAACATGGAATAACATATCAACCAATTGGAAAATCCACAAAACAATGAAGAAAACAATCAACCTCAAAAAAATCTTGATTTAAGAGAACATTGAGAGATCACATTAACCCAACCAGAACTAGTGCACCATCATGTCTAGTTTTTCCTCATTTATATTATAAGCCTGGCATTATCCAAGTCTTGCCTAACTTCCATGGCTTAGACTCTGAAAATTCTTATCTTCATCTCCGAGAGTTCGAAGGAGTATGCAAGACCTATAATGACTTAAATTGTAGCATGGACAACATCAGGCTTAAGTTTTTTCCTTTTTCTTTAAAAGATAAAGCTAAAACATGGCTACAAAATCTTAGGTTAGGATCATTCGAACTTGGGATGAGATGCAACAACAATTTTTGAAAAAATTCTTCCCATCACACATGACATTCTTTCAAAAGAAAAATTATCAAAAATTATTCCCATTGCACAGGACATGCTTTCAAAAGACAGATGATCGCTTTTACACAAAAACAAGGGGAAACTTTTACCAATATTGGGATAGGTATAAGAGCTGCTTAATACCTGTCCACACCATAGTTTTGAGGCATGGAGACTAGTTTCTCAATTTTATGAGGGTTTAATACCAAAAGATAGGCAAATGGTTGAGTTAATTTGTAACTGAACATTTGAAGATAAAGATCCAAATGAGACAATTGAATATCTAGAATCATTAACTGAGAATGTCAAAATCGGGACACTGTAGGCACAATCGAATCAGCAACAAAAATTCAAGCTCCCACATCTGGTGGAGGCATGTACAACCTTACAGATGAAAATGATCTTCAAGCCAGATTTGCATCTTTCTAGAGTTGAAAAAAGAGTGGTCAAATAAAATCTGTTTAGGAAATTTGTGTGTGATATTTGTGAAACAAGTGATCATCTACTAAAGATTGTCCAACATTGCCTTCCTTCAAAGAATGTCTCCATGAACAAGCCAATATTTTGAACACCTTCAAGAGGCAAAACTCTTATCCATATTCTCAGACCTACAATCCAGGTTGGAGAAACCATCCAAATTTTAGTTTGAGGAATGATAACACCGCACAACCTTCACAATCATATTTTCAAAATCAGCAAATTTTCAAGGTTATGCACCATATGTTACCCCACCTAAAAGAAATGTTGAAGAAATATTGCATGCATTCATTGCAAAGCAAGAGTCTATCAGTACTCAAACTGCCCAACCCATGACAGATTTGAAAGATACTGTTGTAAAATTTGTATATGCATTAAACATTCATGACAAAGGTAAATTTCCTTCACAACCACGGTGTAATCCAAAATCAACAAATTAGAAATTCTGTAAACCAACCAATAGATCAAGTCAAATCGGTTATTACCCATCATAGTGGTAAAGTTGTTGAAACGTCCATTTTTGAACATTGTGAAGATGATGGTAAGTCATCTTAAAAGGTTAAAGAATAGATTGAAACTATATCATGCGAAGAATGGGTTCAAACCAAAGTGATGTCACCATTCCCTCATGCATTAAAAAATTCAAAAACATTAAACAAGAACTCTGATATTTATGAGATTTTTAAGCAAATAAAAGTCAACATTCCTTTATTAGATGTAATAAAATAGGTACCATCTTATGCCAAATTGAAAGATTTATGCACTGTGAAAAGAAAACTGAATGTGAAAAAGAAAACATTTTTAGCAAACAAGTAAATGCTATCATCCAAAATAATAATACTCTGAAATACAAAGACCCTGGTTGTCCTACAATTTCATGTATTATTGGTGACCAAAAAATATAAAAAGCCTTACTTGATCTTGGAGCTAGTGCAAGCCTACTTCCATATTCAGTTTACCAAGAACTTAATCCGGGCGAGTTAAAACCTACATCTGCAACGTTTTTGCTTGCTGACAGATCAGTGAAAATATCAACATGAATGGTAGAAGATGTGTTGGTCGAAGTTGGTAAATTCATATATCCTATGGATTTTACTATTTTGTATACACAACCTGTTGAAGCATGTAATTCAATTCCTATTATTTTGGGACGTCCATTTTTAGCAACTTTTATTGCTTTAATAAATTGAAGGAATAGAATAATGAAACTATAATTTGAAAAAATGGCATTGGAGCTTAACGTATTCAATTTATGTAAACAACCACACCAAAAGGAAGATGACAATGAAGATGAAAATATATTTGACACATTGTGGAAGAAAATATTGAAGAATGGGGTATTTGTGACCAATTAGATACTTGTTTAATTAACGTGAAGAAAATTTTGGTAACTTCAACAATTCTCCTTCTTTTAGGATCGTAGAACAAACCAAATATCGAAGATATTGAACAAGTGGAAGACAATAACAAAGATAAACCAGTAACTTTGGAACTAGACCATTGCCAGAAGAATTGAAATACACATTTCTTGGAGAGGACCAAACTTACCACGTGGTAATTTCCTCAAATCTTGCAAATGATGAAGAAGGTAAATTAATTGAAGTACTTGAAAGACACAAAATACAATCGGTTGAACTTTAAAAGATATAAAGGGCATTATCCATTACTACACACACATATGATTCATTTATAAGAAAATTCAAAGACATGTCGGCAAACTCAAAGAAAATTAAACCCACAAATGAAAGAAGTTGTTAAAGGTTCTCGAATTACTTGATGTTGAAATTATCTACCCAATCTCTGATAGTGTATGGTAAGCCCAACAAAAGTAGTTCCAAAAAAATCAGGTATCACTGTGATAAAAAATATAAAGGAGAATTGCTGCCAAGTCAAATAACATCTAGTTGGCGTATGTGTATTGATTATAAAAAATTACTAGAAAAAATCATTTTCCTTTACCATTTTTAGATCAAATCTTGGAAAGAGTAGAAGGTCGTCCGTAGTACTGCTTTCTTGATGGATATTCATGTTATTACAAATTCCCATTGGTCCCGCAGATCAAGAAAAGACAACATTCACATGTCCTTTTGGAACATTTGCATTTAGAAGGATGACATTCGAATTATGTAATGCTACAACAACATTTCAAAAATGTATGCTAAGCAGTTTTAGTAACATGGTTGAAAATTGTTTAGAAGTTTTCATGGATGATTTGACAGTGTTTTGAAATTCATTCGATAATCGTAGTGAATATTTAGAGAATGTTATAAAAAAAAGTGAAGAAAAATGTCTTATTTTAAAATGAGAAAAATGTCATTATATTGTTACTTCTAGAATTGTGTTGGGACATGTAGTATAATCTGATGGTATTGATGTCGACAAAGCAAAAATTGTTGTCATTGCTAATTTGCCCCCACGAGAAAACAGTTAGGGAAGTTCGCTCATTTATGAGACATGCTGGATTTTATAGGAGGTTCATTAAGGATTTTAGCTTAATATCTAAACCTATTTGTAACCTCTTAACAAAAGATGCTGCATTTGAGTGGACTCAACAATGCCAAGTTGCTTTTGGTAAGATCATCAGTCATTTAACTTCAGCTCCTATCATGCAACCTTGTAATGCCTCGATTTGTTTTATACACGTGTGATATGATTATGGTGTAATTATATCAAATGGCGGTATGATAATGGGGGTTCGGGTGGAACCAAGAATGAAATAACACATGCATGAAATGATATATGGCAAGGAATGAAACATGGTGCAAAATGATTTGAATATGCATGTGAAGTTAATTTGAGTTGGAATTTCATTTGAATTTGAATTTCATCTTCATGTACATGTCCACTAACATGTTATTAGCTTCAAATACCCTATATCAAGGTGACTTAGCATGATGATTAATTGAAATGCTTTTTATTAAGGGATACCAAGTGATATCACATACTTCACCTAAACACACCCACTAAAATCCTACACAAGCTCCTGTCCATCTCTTTCAAGTTCTTTTTGGTTTGAGCTTGGGATTCACTTGTGAATTGAGCTAGGAAGTTGTGTGAAGTGATTTCTTAATATCTTGGTAAGAATTCATGGTTTTACACTTGAATTATGTAATTGGTGTTGATGTATGTGAAATGGAATATCAAATGTTCATGTGAAGAATCATATCATGTTTATATGCTATTAATTGGAGTCTATGATGATAGAAACATGTTAATATGTTCTTAGAGATTGCAAGAAACATGTTGACATGGTTAAAGTTGAGGTATAGGAGAAGAGCTAGAAAGATATGCTTGAAATCGCCATGTTTGTTTTTCTGAAAACAGAGGAGGTGATCGATCGCTACGTTGGAGGCAATCGATCGCCTATGGCTAAACATGGGAATGGCGGTGCTTGAGCAATCGATCGCTTCAAGTAGGCAATCGATCGCCTCAAGGCAGAATGGTTTTCAAAGGGGAGGCGACCGATCGCCTCAAATCATGAGATCGATCGCCAGAGTCAGAATGTTGAAAAATGTTAAATTTTTGTAGAATTTGATTTTAATGCCTATGATAACATGATATATTGTTGGCATTGTTGTAGCATCATCTCAGGGGACGGGACAACGAGGCAATTAGCCAGTGACGCCTAATTTAAATCGTTTGTGTCGCAGTACAGGTACGTGTTGACGTACTGAGTAGAGATATTGTGTGATGATGTTATGAGATTGATATCATATGAATTGTGTTATGTTAGTATCATATGATTGGTAGTATCATATGCATGTACATTCATGGATATCATGTGTTTGAGATATACGCCTGGTTTGGGTATATGCTCGGTTATGTTACATAGAGATATACGCCTGGTTTGGGTATATGCTCGGTTATGTTACATAGAGATATACGCCTGGTTTGGGTATATGCTCGGGTATGCTATATAGAGATATACGCCGGTTTTTGGGTATATGCTCTGGCTATTATCATTTGAGGACGGTACTATGATATGTGCTGCTAATATGAAGATGTGAGGTGGTTCCACTGACATATTGAGCTGAATAGGCATATCATATTGGTCTCGTGATAATAGGGTAATTGTTGAGACATGTCATGACATGGTGCATTTATTGATGCATGATACAGAACATTCACATTAGATGATTTATTGTGCTTTATCATTGATATTGATATTGTGTTTTGATATCGCACTGAAATATTTCTTATCTATACTCACATTGTGTGAATGTTTCTGTAGGGACTCATAGACGTGGGAGGACGGGATGTGAGTCATTTTCCACTGCGAGCGGAACCACTGCCTAGGAGTTATCTTGTAGTAGGTTGTTGTTTGTACATATGATGTGTAGTTGGTAGGTTTTTATAAACCCTGTAACAACATAACTAGTAAGATACTCTTAAGCAGTGCATGTTATTACTTAATTCAGACTCACATATGTATGTTAACATGATACATAATGGATTAAGTAACGAGGACCCCACATTAGTGGTATCAGAGCAGTGGTTCGAGAACGGGATGAACATGGGTAGAGGAAGTGTCTTAGGGAGTTACCTAAACACTTGAAAACATGTTGAGAATGGTAATATCATGTTAGGATTTGTGATGTAATGTGCTTCTAACATGTTTTATCATTTTGAATGTCATTGTTAACCCTTGATATACAGTTATGACAGACAGAGGGTATCATGAGGATGTTGGGGATGCCATGAGTGGCAATGCTAGTGTGAAGATGATGTCTGTGCCACCACCACCAATTGAGCAAGGGCCAGTGGAAGAGGTATTGTTGCCTGGGGAATTGACGTTGACGCAATTTCTGAGTTATCAGCCACCCAGGTTTGAGGGTACTGAATCAGGGGAACTGGCAGAGGAGTGGCTGGAACGTGTGGAACAGATATTTGTATCAGCACCGTGTGCCAAGACTGCTTGGTTACGCTTAGCTGAATTCCAGTTAGCTAAGAAAGCTATGATGTGGTGGAAATCCACAGTACTTGAGTTAAAGGCTCAAGGACAGACAGTTAACTGGGATGTGTTTAGAACGAAGTTTCTTGATCATTATTTCTCTGTTGCTGCAAGGCAGAGGAAAGAGGATGAATTTACAAACTTGAGACAGGGATAAATGACAGTATCGGACTATGTTGTACAATATTCTTCTTTGCTCCGGTATGTGCCACATATTGCTGTAAACACAAAGGCAAAGATCAGACAATTTGTGAAAGGTTTGAGGTCTGAATTGTTTGATAGGGTCATGTCCAATAACCCTACATCATATGAAGAAGCATTGACTAGAGCTGAGATGGCTGAGATTGCCGTAGGGGTATACAAAGATGTTGGACAAGCCCAAACACCTACATCTGAAAGTATGAGACCTAGAGGAGAACCATTTAAATCACCAAGAGGTGGTGCATCTTCCTCTAGATTTAGTGGGAAGCGGTTTACAATGCGGAAGGGGTGAACGAGGTTCAAAGGGACAATTCCAAGGTAGTAGTAGTGGTAGTGGTGTGCAGTGCTTTAAATGTGGTGGACCACATTTGAAACGCGATTGTCCTCAATTGACTCCAGTAGTTTGTTTCCGTTGTGGGAGGCCAGGACATGTGATCCGTGATTGTCCTCAAGTGGGTGGACAACAGAGGAGAGGACCAATGTCGGAGACTACAGTACATCAGAGACCACAGGGTGTACCACAGTCTGGTGGAGGACAGAGGACAGGACCACTTTGTAAGTAATCCCATGAGCAAACAACGCAGCGGAATAAAATTTTAGGATTACAAACCAGCAGATCTATACATAGGTTATCTTATCGGATTAAGGAATACGAAGGTCTCACCCTTGTAGCGTGTTTGAAGCAGAATCCACGGAGCAGCACGTCCAACGAACTCCGAGTCACAAACGAAAGTTTTCACCTTCGTCTCTACGGTATCCACACGATCAAATCGGGTGAAGGGATATTCAAGAATAAGTTGCTAGACTTATTCTCGAATCAAAACCGAACAACGACGACCAAGCAAAACCTCAAAACCACCACACGATCGGCGGCGGCGGTGAAGCTCGTGAGTCTCGCGGCCGAGAGGCTTATAGAGTTAGGTTTTGTGTTATGAAGTGTTAATCCTAATTAAAACCCTTGCAATCATATTTTATATGATTAATTAAAGGCTTTCATAAAGCCTCATGGGCTTAAGCCCATGATTTAATTAATCATTATGATTATTAATTAAGACTCCTCTTAATTATTTAATTCATCTCATGAATTTAATTTCCCTTCTCGATTTAATCTTTTGTGCGACCCGATAAGATCTTGTAATGTTGGCAGTGACATAAAATCTCATTTTACGTCCCAAGCATTGAGCGGTATCTAGCAACACATCAATGCTACCCAAATTACAAGAATGTCAATGACTCGACATAACCTTTAGAACTTGTGATAATATTAACCATGTAGCTTAATCCCTTTGTCCTTTGTGTTTAGATTGAACACGGGTCATGGAATAGTCATACTCGTATATCCAATCTTTATTTCTTGATCCCCAAGTAGAACTAGAATAAACGAATAAGCTCGATATCTCATATCGACTCATTCGAGCATGGCCATGCATTTTAGTTCTCACTTGATCAAGGGCCTAACACATCTCCTGTTATATAGGAGGGACAAATCCTATCTCGATCAGTCAACATCCCTCTACATAATTCGTAGTGTATCCAATAGTCGCCTTTATAGTATACCCTGTTACGGGTAACGTTTGACGATATCAAGATACATAACTCCTTATGTTGGGATCTCTGGTGATCACAAGTCGTAAGGATTTCATACATTATTATCACTATGAGAATTGCATATGACGATCATATAACTATCCATGTTGCATTCTCATGGTGGGTCTGTCCAGTACATCGTTCTCTAACATGTACCCATATGTTGATTTGATATCTCATATCAATGAACAATTCATCGATCAACATATACTAGTCTCTACGTATTATCATTATCCCTATTCATGATAATACTTGACTAGGGACATCTTTAAGAATAATACAATATTATTCTAAGGACATTAACATATATATTAATTCACAATGCACAGTTAAAAGAATAATATATAATAATGAATTGCCATTCATAAAACCATAAACATTGTAAGTCTTAAACAATCATCTAATGACTTGTCTTAGGGCATATCCCAACACACCTCAGGCTCAGGTGTATGCACTGAACAGAGAGGAAGCAGAGGCAGTTCCTGATGAGGTGATAGCGGGTAAGTGTACTTTGTTTACTTATCCTGCTTTACTTTTGATTGATACTGGTGCATCACATTCTTTTATTGCACAAGCCTTTATTGATCAGTATCATATATGCTCGTCTCCACTGTTGATGCCTCTTTATGTCTCGACACCCATGGGAACTACTGTGATGACTTGTCAGAGTGTGTCTGATTGTGATATTCAGTTTGAGACTGAGTATGGACTACAAGCTAATTTGATTGTGTTAGATATGACAGATTTTGATTGCATCATTGGAATCGATGTGTTGAGTAAATATCGGTCTGTTGTGGATTGTTGTCAGGAGATAGTGAGATTTCAGTCTGATACTGGAAATCAATGGTTCTTCTATGGTCAGGGATCGAGGGCAAGGATTCCGTTGATATCAGCAATCTGAATGTCGCGTTTGTTAGAACGTGGACATGCGAGTTATTTGATTTATGCCCTTGATGTAACTGAACAGAAAAGAGAAAGGAAAGTGGAGGAGATACCAGTGGTTGCAGAATATGCGGATGTGTTTCCAGATGAGATACCTGGATTCCCACCAAGTCGAGAAGTGGAATTTGGTATTGATTTGATACCTGGTACTTCTGCAATTTCACGAGCTCCTTACCGGATGGCACCAACTGAATTGAAAGAATTGAAAACTCAATTGCAAGATTTATTGGACAAGGGGTACATACGTCATAGTGTATCGCCTTGGGGTGCTCCGGTATTATTTGTTAAGAAGAAGGATGGGACAATGCAACTGTGTATTGACTATCAACAATTGAATAAGGTAACAATAAAGAATAAATATCCTCTTCCTCGTATTGATGATTTGTTTGATCAGTTGCAGGGATCAAGGATTTATTCTAAGATTGATTTGAGGTCAGGATATCATCAAATACGTGTGAGGGAAGGAGATATACAGAAGACAGCATTCAGAACTCGTTATGGACATTATGAGTTTCTGGTGATGCCATTTGGAGTGACAAATGCTCCCGCTGTCTTTATGAGTTTAATGAATCGTGTGTTCCAGGAATACCTTGATCGATTTGTCATTGTCTTTATCGATGATATACTGATCTATTCGCAGAGTGATGCAGAACATGTTCAACATTTGCATATGGTATTGCAATTGTTGAGGACACATCAGTTATATGCCAAACTCAGTAAGTGTGAGTTTTGGTTGACTAGTGTAGGCTTTTTGGGGTATGTAATTTCAGAAGAAGGTATATCAGTTGATTCGAAGAAAGTGGAAGCAGTGTTGAATTGGTCAGCACCTACTTCTGTGCCAGAGATTCGTAGCTTCTTGGGTTTGGCTGGATATTATAGACGGTTTGTTGAAGGATTTTCAGTGATCGCCAAACCATTGACACATTTGACACAGAAGGGAGTATCATTTCAATGGTCAGAGGCTTGTAAGCATAGTTTTCAGGAATTGAAACATCGATTGACTACAGCTCCAGTCTTGATTATTCCATCAGAGCATGACAGGTTTGCATTATATACTGATGCATCATTACTTGGTTTGGGTTGTGTATTGATGCAGGACAAACATGTAGTGGCTTATGCATCACAACAGTTGAAGCCACATGAAATGAGATATCCAGTGCATGATCTGGAATTAGCTGCCATTGTCTTTGCATTGAAGATATGGCGACATTATTTATATGGTACGTCGTTTACCATATACACAGATCATAAAAGTTTAAATTTTTTATTCACTCAAGCAGAGTTGAATATGAGACAAAGAAGATGGATGGATCTGTTGAAAGATTATGATTGTGAGATTGAATATCATCCAGGAAAGGCTAATCTTACAGCAGATGCCTTGAGTCGAAAAGTACATCATACGGCTGATGAGATGATTCATTTATCAGCGTTGATGACTTCTTGTTGTACTTTGGGTTAGGATTTTGATGTGGAAACAGTGCCAGTACGGGTATCAACATTATTGGTTGAACCTAACATTTTTGACAAAATCAGAAAGGCACAAATGACTGATGATGAGGTACAACATTGGAAAGAAATGATAAGTCAAGGACAAACATCACAGTTTGTACTTGCAAATGATGGCATTCTGAATACAGGACTTGTTGGGTAGTACCTGCGATATTAGGACTACGCCAAGAACTACTACAACGTGCTCATTGTAGTAGATACAATATACATCCTGGAGGAAAGAAAATGTATCATGATTTACGTACCCAATTTTGGTGGAAACGTATGAAACAGGATGTGTTGAGCTTTGTGAAACGGTGTTTGATCTGTCAACAAGTGAAAGCGGAAAGACAGAAACCAGGAGGTGAATTACATAGTTTGGAAATTCCTCAGTGGAAATGGGAACATATCACGATGGATTTTGTGACTCATTTGCCACGGACGTCTTCTGGTTGCGATGCTATTTGGGTGATCGTTGACCGACTCACCAAAGTATCTCATTTCGTGCCATATTGTATGACATTTACATATCTGAGAATGGTTATACATTCAACATGTAGTGAGACTACATGGTATACCAGTTTCCATTGTGTCGGATAGGGATCCGAGATTTACTTCTCATTTTTGGGAGGGGTTACAAACAGCGTTGGGAACTGAAGTGTGGTTGAGTACAGCATATCATCCTCAGACAGATGGACAAACAGAGCGTACGATAAAAACACTTGAGGATATGTTGCGTGCCTGTGTATTAGAGTTTGATACCTCTTGGCAAGAGTCATTGCCAATAGTGGAATTTTCATATAATAACAGTTATGAATCTAGTATACAGATGGCACCCTTTGAGGCTTTGTACGGGCGACGGTGTAGATCGCCATTGTATTGGGATGATGTGGATCAATCTTCCTTACATGGACCGGATATGATTCATGAAATGGAAGAGAAAGTAAAGATTCGATTGAAACTTAAAGCTGCTCAAGATCGACAGGCTGCTTATGCCAATAAGCGACGTAGACCGCTTGAATTTCAAGTTGGTGACCGTGTGTTCTTGAAAATCTCACCTTTTAAAGGTGTAGTACGGTTTGGTAAGCGTGGAAAATTGTCTCCATGGTATGTTGGTCCGTATGAGGTGTTGCAACGTATTGGTACGTTGGCATATCGCCTGGCACTACCGCCGGCATTGAGTGGTATTCATGATGTTTTTCATGTTTCACTGTTGCGGAAATATGAACCAGATCCGAATCATGTATTACAGTTACCTGATGTACAGTTAGATACAGATGTGTCGTATGAGGAACGACCGGTTATGATCTTGGATCGAGCTGAACGCAAGTTGCGTAATAAAGTGATTCCTATGGTTAAGGTACAGTGGGACAGAAGGGGTGTCAAAGAGGCAACGTGGGAGACGGAGCAGCATATGATGCAATGGTATCCGAATTTATTTTCTGGTATGTTGATATGTTATTTATACATGTTTCTTATGTTGTATATCTCATATGCATGTATTATGTTTATATATGCAATTTCGAGGACGAAATTCAATGAGTAGGGGAGAATTGTAATGCCTCGATTTGTTTTATACACGTGTGATATGATTATGGTGTAATTATATCAAATGGCGGTATGATAATGGGGGTTCGGGTGGAACCAAGAATGAACTAACACATGCATGAAATGATATATGGCAAGGAATGAAACATGGTGCAAAATGATTTGAATATGCATGTGAAGTTAATTTGAGTTGGAATTTCATTTGAATTTGAATTTCATCTTCATGTACATGTCCACTAACATGTTATTAGCTTCAAATACCCTATATCAAGGTGACTTAGCATGATGATTAATTGAAATGCTTTTTATTAAGGGATACCAAGTGAAATCACATACTTCACCTAAACACACCCGCTAAAATCCTACACAAGCTCTTCTCCATCTCTTTCAAGTTCTTTTTGGTTTGAGCTTGGGATTCACTTGTGAATTGAGCTAGGAAGTTGTGTGAAGTGATTTCTTAATATCTTGGTAAGGAATTCATGGTTTTACACTTGAATTATGTAATTGGTGTTGATGTATGTGAAATGGAATATCAAATGTTCATGTGAAGAATCATATCATGTTTATATGCTATTAATTGGAGTCTATGATGATAGAAACATGTTAATATGTTCTTAGAGATTGCAAGAAACATGTTGACATGGTTAAAGTTGAGGTATAGGAGAAGAGCTAGAAAGATAAGCTTGAAAATGCCATGTTTGTTTTTCTGAAAACAGAGGAGGTGATCGATCGCTACGTTGGAGGCAATCGATCGCCTATGGCTAAACATGGGAATGGCGGTGCTTGAGCGATCGATCGCTTCAAGTAGGCAATCGATCGCCTCAAGGCAGAATGGTTTTCAAAGGGGAGGCGACCGATCGCCTCAAATCATGAGATCGATCGCCAGAGTCAGAATGTTGAAAAATGTTAAATTTTTGTAGAATTTGATTTTAATGCCTATGATAACATGATATATTGTTGGCATTGTTGTAGCATCATCTCAGGGATGGGACAACGAGGCAATTAGCCAGTGACGCCTAATTTAAATCGTTTGTGTCGCAGTACAGGTACGTGTTGACGTACTGAGTAGAGATATTGTGTGATGATGTTATGAGATTGATATCATATGAATTGTGTTATGTTAGTATCATATGATTGGTAGTATCATATGCATGTACATTCATGGATATCATGTGTTTGAGATATACGCCTGGTTTGGGTATATGCTCGGTTATGTTACATAGAGATATACACCTGGTTTGGGTATATGCTCGGTTATGTTACATAGAGATATACGTCTGGTTTGGGTATATGCTCAGGTATGCTATATAGAGATATACGCCGGTTTTTGGGTATATGCTCTGGCTATTATCATTTGAGGATGGTACTATGATATGTGCTGCTAATATGCAGATATGAGGTGGTTCCACTGAAATATTGAGCTGAATAGGCATATCATATTGGTCTCGTGATAATAGGGTAATTGTTGAGACTTGTCATGACATGGTGCATTTATTGATGCATGATACAGAACATTCACATTAGATGATTTATTGTGCTTTATCATTGATATTGATATTGTGTTTTGATATCGCACTGAAATATTTCTTATCTATACTCACATTGTGTGAATGTTTCTGTAGGGACTCATAGACGTGGGAGGACGGGATGTGAGTCATTTTCCGCTGCGAGCTGAACCACTGCCTAGGAGTTATCTTGTAGTAGGTTGTTGTTTGTACATATGATGTGTAGTTGGTAGGTTTTTATAAACCCTGTAACAACTTAACTAGTAAGCTACTCTTAAGCAGTGCATGTTATTACTTAATTCAGACTTAGATATGTATGTTAACATGATACATAATGGATTAAGTAACGAGGACCCCACAAACCTCCTGATTGGTTTACCTTTCGAAGTAATATGTGATGCAAGTGATTATGCAATTGATGTTGTGATAGGTCAAAGAAGAGACTGTAAACCTTATGTGATATTTTATGCAAGTAGAACTTTAAACGGTGCTCAAATGAATTATTTCACAACTGAAAAAGAACTACTTTCTGTAGTATTTGCATTAGATAAATTTCGTTCCTATTTGATTGGGGCAACAACTGTAATTTTTACTGATAACTCTGCTGTGACATATTTGTCAACCAAACGGGATGCCAAGCCAAGATTGATAAGGTGGATTTTGCTGCTTCAAAAATTTTATATTGTTATCAAGGACCAAAAAGGAAAATGAGAATGTGGTAACTGGTCACTGGTCAAGACTTGTAACATGACCATCTTGAGAAATCACACCCATTAATGACAATTTTTCCGATTAACAATTTTTTCTATTAATACTATATCTTGATTTGCTAACATAGTTAATTTTCTTGTAACCGGAAAAACGACATCCATTGAAATTTTCAAGATAGAAGGAAATTATGAAAGAGGTACAAAACTTTTATTGGGATGACCCGTATCTGTTCAAGTATTGTCCAGATCAAATTTTTCGACGTTGCATACCAGAAAATGAGGTAAGTAGCGTCATTAAATTTCGTCACTCCGTGGCATGTGGGGAACATTTTTCTTCAAAGAAAAACAACTGCAAAAATCTCACAATGCGGATTTTATTGGCCTACTTTGTTAACGATATATATTCACTATGCAAAGCGTGTGAGAACTGTCAAAAGTTGGGTGCAATTTCAAAAGAAACACGATGCCTTTAAATCTTATAATTGAGATTGAAATCTTTTGGGCCCTTTTCCACAATCTGTTGGATTCTTCTACATTTTAGTTGCACTTTGGGCATATCAGAATGCTTTGAAAACTTCATTGGGTATGTCTCCCTACAGGTTAGTAATGGGAAGTATTGTCATTTGCCTGTGGAACTTGAAAATAAAGTTTATTGGACAATTAAAACTCTAAATTCAAATATGAATTATTGGAGTAAATTAAGAAAATTGCAATTTAATGAACTTGATGAAATAAGAAATGATGCATATAAGAATTAGAAGATTTATAAAGCAAAAATAAAATCTTTTCATGACAAAACAATTTTTAGAAAATCTTTGGAGATTGGTAAAAAAGTTTAGCTTTATAATTCTCAACTTGACATATTTCCTGGAAAATTACGTTCGAGGTGGACATGCACATTTGTTATAAAACAAGTGTACCCTATGGAGCTCTTGACATTGAAATCCTAAAACAGGTATGCTTTTAAAGTTAACGGGCAAAGACTCAAGCCATTTTTAGAAAATGAAATCTTTCAAGATGTTGTTGTCTCACTCTCAGATCCTTAAATTTTTTATATTTTTGTTGTTTTGTTTGTACAAGTTTTCTAATTTTATTTTCCCGGTTAAGTGGCAGATAACTGTACTCCGTGGCTATCTGTTAAATCAGATTCCCACAATAGCTGATAACAAAAAGCAAAAAAAGTCTTCTTATTTTTTTCAAAATGGATGACATTTAGTAAAACTTAGTAAATATTTTCCTTCTGTTCCAAACTAATAATGATGATATCAATATTCCATCTCAAGCAGGACAGATGCTCTTGGACCAAGCTACCGTTGGACAAAGAAACATCCACCTGAGCTAGTAATTGGAGATCCATCTGCACCTATCAGAACAAGAAGACAGATGATGGATGAGTTCACTCACACTGCATTCATTTCAAATTTAGAGCCAAAACATATTGATGAAGCTCCCAGTGATTCAAATTGGATAGAACTTATGCAAGAAGAGCTCAACCAATTCGAACAAAATCGGGTATGGAGTCTAACTCCTAGACCGATCAATCAATTTGTTATTGGAACCAGATGGATGTTCAGAAACAAGCTTGATGCAAATTGCGTAGTAGTAAAAAATAAGGCCACACTGGTTGCACAAGGTTTTAGACAAAAGAAGGGATAGACTTTGATGAATCTTTTGCACCAGTTGCCAGACTTGAAGCCATTAGAATTTTTCTCGCCTATGCTACGTTCAAGAACTTCAACGTTTATCAAATGGATGTAAAGAGTGCATTCTTGAATGGTGAGCTACAGGAGGAATTCTACATCTAACAACCTCCTGGGTTTATTAATCACACTTTTCCAAATCATGTATATCTGTTGAACAAAGCAGTCTATGAAATTAAACAAGCCCCAAGAGCCTGGTATGACACTCTGTCTCAATTTTGTTGGAACATGATGTTGGGATATGTCCTAAGACAACTCATTAGATGATTGATTTTGGCATACATTGTAATATGATTTTCATTAATGGCAATTCATTATTATATATTATTCCAATATCTGTGTAATATGAATAAATATATAATAATGTCCTTAGAATAATATTGTATTATACTTAAAGATTGTCCATAGTATCATGAATTAGGATAATGATAATGTGTTGAGACTAGTATGTGTTGATTGATGAATTTGTTCATGGATATGAGATATCGAATCAAGGCATAGGTACATGTTAGAGAACATGTACTAGAAGAACAACATCTATTTATTGAAGTATTTAATGATGTATTTAATGCTTAAAGAGACTTATTACAACCGTTGATAGAAGTTACCTTAAAGGATAAACAGACATAACAAATCCTATCTGACAAACACCGAAAGAATAGACGAGAAAGAAAGTCTTTACTCAGTGACCAAAAAGAAGACTGCAGTACAGAAGCTGCCAAAGTTCTGAATTGCGCAAAAAAAGAAATATTGACGTTGGTAAAGACACCTATATAAGGATACAACTTAAATGCTCACAAGAGGATTAACATTTTATCATCAAGCATTTATTCGAGCAGAGTCATTATCAACAAAGAGCCAATCTTGTCGATCTGCTCAAAGATTTCAAGCACGTTTCATTGTACTATTTGATCAATTTAGGATCATTTGAGCTAGAAGTGTTTTCACTCTATCATTTGTAATTGTTCTAAGATAGAAGAGTGAATTTGTTGTAATTGTCAGACAGTCTGTGTCTGAACAGATTGAGTGTTAGGAGTTTCAGTCTGGTAGTGGGTAAATCCAGCTGAATCGTGTACATCTTGTTGTATTACTCGAAATCTCCTAATGAATCCTTCCTTAAATAGAAGAAGGGGAGACGTAGAAGGGATTGCCTTGGAACTTCCAGAACACATCTTTTTCATTTACTTACAACGATCTTCGTGTTTTAGCCATCAGACCGGTCTTCCTAATTCAAACTGATCGTTTCCCCCACTAACTTAAACTTTGGTCTGTTGAGCTTAGATTTGATTGAGAAATAGATTTCATCTATTAATCCAGGTGAAATCATCTGTTGAAGAAAAGAGTTTGAAAGCATAGTGCTTATTCACCCCCCCCCCCCCCCCCCCCTCTAAACACTACTACCCGATCCTAACATGCATCATGTCTTTTTTTAATTGCACCCAACAATTCTCACACGCTTTGTATAATGAATGTACGTCCTTGTACAAACTAGGCCAATAAAATTCACTTTATAAGATTTTTACAGTTGTTTTCTTTGAAGAAAAATGTCCCCCACATGCCACTGAGTGACAAAATTTAATGACACTACTTACCTCATTGTCTGGTATGCAACACCGAAAAATTTGATGTACAATACTTGATCAGATATGGGTCATCCCAATAAATTTTTTTTTTACCTCTTTCATAAATTTCCTTTTATCTTGAAAATTTCAATGGGGTGGCATTTTTCCTGTTACAAGAAAATTAACTAAGTTAGCAAACAAAGGTATAGTAGTAACATAAAATTATTGCTCATCGGGAAAATTAGCATTAATGGGCGTGATTTCACAAGATGGTCATGTTACAAGTCTTGACAATTGATCAGCTACCACTTTGTCATTTCACTTTTTTGGTCCTTGATAACAATATCAAATTCTTGAAGCAACAAAAAATCCACCTTATCAATCTTGGTTTGACATCCAGTTTGGTTAACAAATATCTCAAAGCAGAGTGATCAGTACAAATTACAGTTGTTGCCCCAATCAAATAGGAAAGGAATTTATCTGTTAGATCGATTTCGGGGGTGGGTTGCCATTCTACACCCGAGTTCAACCAACTTGAGCTTCAATAGCTCGTGTTCTTGAAATAATTGCACTGAGAGATTATATCGAGTTCGGTTACAAAACCGAGCGGAAGACACTCGACATAACCCGCTCTAAAACCGATTACTCATTTGAAAGGCATTTTAAAGATATGCAAGAAAGTATGTAAAAACAGTAAGGTAAATAAATGCAGTAAAGTAAATAACACAAGCATTTGTTTCTGGAAGTTCGAAGCACAACGCTTCTACATCTCCCCTTCTTCCATCTCATGGAAGGATACACTAGAAGACTTTGATTTATACAACTCTTTGTACAAACCCGGTCCAGTTGGGCATTCCCCATCCAACTAGAACTCCTAGCAACTCAACTATGTATGTTCTTTAATGTCTCACATACAAAGACCTCTCAATCGGTTGTGATGAATCATCAACCGTTACAATGGTATTCACTCTTCTATTTAGCTCACAAATACAATGAATAGAGTGAATACAAAGGCACAAATGATTCCACAATGAATCTGATACAGCAAGGTAAGAGGTGCCAAAGGTTTGAGGAGTGCTCTTTATTTAGCAACTTTTGTCTTTTAAGTTCCTCAATTGAATCCCAAGTGGGTTTGCTTTGAAAGGCTTGGATTGATCTTCAATCAGCTGTTATTGAGCTTCCAAATCATGTATATATAGCCCCAAGTAATGATATATACGTTAGATACAAGAATATAACCGTTGGGACAATTTTGGTAAGCTTTCAAACATTGCAACGGTCATATTCTGCCTTCTGGGCTATTTATGGAAGTCCCGCTGGTCCTCTAGCTGGTCTGGTCAGCTGGTCCTCCAGCTGGTTCTCTCCAGCTGGTACTCCAACTGGTCCTTCAGCTGGTACTTCAGCTGGTCTGGTCAACTGGTACTCCAACTGGTCCTTCAGCTGGTACTCCAACTGGTCCTTCAGCTGGTACTCCAACTGGTCCTTCAGCTGGTACTCCAACTGGTACTGCAGTTGGTTCTTTCAGCTGGTCCTCCAGCTGGTCTGGTCAACTGGTACTCCAACTGGTCTGGTCAACTGGTATTCCAGCTGGTCCTTCAGCTGGTACTCCAACTGGTCCTTCAGCTGGTACTCCAACTGGTCTGGTCAACTGGTACTCCAACTGGTCTGGTCAACTGGTATTCCAGCTGGTCCTTCAGCTGGTACTGCAGTTGGTCCTTTCAGCTGGTCCTCCAGCTGGTCTGGTCAACTGGTACTCCAGCTGGTCCTCCCAGCTGGTACTCCAGCTGGTCCTTTCAGCTGGTCCTCCAGCTGGTCTGGTCAACTGGTACTCCAGCTGGTCCTCATTTCAGCAACCAAATTCAACGGCATTTCTTAGCACATCATCAAGCTGTAAAATATCATCTACGAACTGCACACTTAATGAAATATGTTAGCAACACAATAACAAGTTTTGTTAACATCAAAACCAAGATTATTCGGGTTTCCAAAACCCAACAATCTCCCCCTTTTTGATGATCACAAAACTTGAATAAAAATATGAACATTAAAGCATAATATTGCATAACAAGAAAAATCATATTTTTTAAACAACATATTTCTCCCCCTTTTTGTGTGAATCAAAAAGGAAGACAAATAAATTTACTCCCCCTAAAGGATTGAGATTAAACTCTCTCCCTTAATTTTAAAAGGTTTGAAAATTTGAGCAAGTGAGGGGCAAATGGGGTAGGCTAAAACAAAATTTAAAAAAAATGCAATGCACATTAATTTTTGATAAAATAACCTCTTTTGATGATGGATGAAGCATACTTGACAACAAATTTGAATTTCTTGACAAAACTCAACAATGTCCATTTCATCTTTCTGCGGTGGCAGCACACTTAGTCCAAGTTGAACTAATAAACTGCTTTTCCTCGAGCAAGTTTGGGCTAAGACCTATACCGTTGCGATCCTCTATGAGTCTAGTTTGCAACGCAAAAAACGGTTCGTCATTTGGAAATCCGAGCAAGAAGTTATGCCATTTTTCCCAAAGTCGCTGCAAGCTGCCAGAAAAACTGAATGCTTCGAAAATTGTTAGAAAAAAATTTCAAAATAACAATTTTAAACTTAAAATGAGTTTAAAACTTATTGAACGAGAATTTGAACATTTAAAATAGGTTTTAAAATTATTTTCGTGCAAAATGAATGCAATGAAATTGATTTTTATGCTAAAAATTTTCATACACCAAATTTTGAAAAAATATGCTATGAAAATATTTCATGCTCATGAGAAAATTTTGAAAATGATTTTAAAAGATATCCGCTAAAAAATCGGTTAAAATGCTTTCCAAGAACAACCAGGCTCTGATACCACTTGTTAGGATCGGGGTAGTGTTTAGAAGGGGGGTTGAATAAACACTAGATACAATTTCGATTTCTTTTTCTGGTTAACTGTAAACTGTTAAGTATTACAGTTGCTTCTCAATATCAGGCAAGTCAGTAGACACTTATTATAGTGCGGAAGACGTCTACAAAACTTGTGAGGAATAAAACTGAAGTAATAAAGCAATAAACAAATAACACGAGAGTTTGTTTCTGGAAGTTCGAAGCACAACGCTTCTACATCTCCCCTTCTTCCATCTCATGGAAGGATACACTAGAAGACTTTGATTTATACAACTCTTTGTACAAACCCGGTCCAGTTGGGCATTCCCCATCCAACTAGAACTCCTAGCAACTCAACTATGTATGTTCTTTAATGTCTCACATACAAAGACCTCTCAATCGGTTGTGATGAATCATCAATCGGTCTGGTCAGCTGGTCCTCCAGCTGGTTCTCTCCAGCTGGTCCTCCAGCTGGTCCTTCAGCTGGTACTCCAACTGGTCCTTCAGCTGGTACTTCAGCTGGTCTGGTCAACTGGTACTCCAACTGGTCCTTCAGCTGGTACTCCAACTGGTCCTTCAGCTGGTACTCCAACTGGTCCTTCAGCTGGTACTCCAGCTGGTACTCCAACTGGTACTGCAGTTGGTTCTTTCAGCTGGTCCTCCAGCTGGTCTGGTCAACTGGTACTCCAACTGGTCTGGTCAACTGGTATTCCAGCTGGTCCTTCAGCTGGTACTCCAACTGGTCCTTCAGCTGGTACTCCAACTGGACTGGTCAACTGGTACTCCAACTGGTCTGGTCAACTGGTATTCCAGCTGGTCCTTCAGCTGGTACTGCAGTTGGTCCTTTCAGCTGGTCCTCCAGCTGGTCTGGTCAACTGGTACTCCAGCTGGTCCTCCCAGCTGGTACTCCAGCTGGTCCTTTCAGCTGGTCCTCCAGCTGGTCTGGTCAACTGGTACTCCAGCTGGTCCTCATTTCAGCAACCAAATTCAACGGCATTTCTTAGCACATCATCAAGCTGTAAAATATCATCTACGAACTGCACACTTGATGAAATATGTTAGCAACACAATAACAAGTTTTGTTAACATCAAAACCAAGATTATTCGGGTTTCCAAAACCCAACATTATCTAATGCAAATATTACAGAAAGTAGTTCTTTTCAGTTGTATAATAATTCATTTGAGTACTGTTTAAAGTTCTACTTGCATAATATATCACATAAGGTTTCTCGTCTCTTCTTTGACCTAACAAAGCACCAACTGCATAACCAATCTCATCACACATTACTTCGAAAGGTAAAGACCAATTAGGAGGTTGCATGATATGAGCTGAAGTTAAATGGCCGATGATCTTACCAAAAGCATCTTAGAAAAATGTAGTGTCTTTTGTTAAGATGTTACAAATAGGTTTAGATAAGCTAAAATCCATAACGAACCTCCTATAAAATTCAGAATGTCCCCAAAATGAGCGAACTTCCCTAAATGTTTTTGGTAGGGGCAAATTAGCAATGACATCAATTTTTTCTTTGTCGACTTCAATACCATCAGAAGATACTACATCTCCCAACACAATTCCATAAGTAACCATATAATGACATTTTCCCAATTTAAAATAAGACATTTTTCTTCACATCTTTTTAAAACATTTTATAAATTTTCAAGACAATTATCGAATGAATTTCCAAACAAAACTTCTAAACAATTTTCAACCATGTCACTAAAAATGCTTAGCGTACATCTTTGAAATGTTGCTGGAGTATTACATAATCCGAATGACATCATTCTAAATGCAAATATTCCAAAATCACATGTGAATCTGGTCTTTTCTTGGTCTCGAGAGCAATGAGAATTTGGTAATAACCTGAATATCCATCAAGAAAGCAGTAGTAGGGATGACCTGCTATTCTCTCCAAGCTTTGATCTAAAAATGGTAAAGGAAAATGATCTTTTCTAAGTAGTGTCGTTCAATTTTCTATAATCAATACACATACGCCAACTAGATGTGACTCGACTTGGCAACAATTCTCCTTTATCATTTTTTTATCACGGTGCTACCTGATTTTTTTTGGAACTACTTGTGTTAGGCTTACCTATACACTATCAGAAACTGGGTAGATAATTCCAACATCAAGTATTTCGAGAATGTTGATTTTAACAACTTCTTTCATATGTGAGTTTAGTCTTCTTTGAGATTGCCTAGATGTCTTTGCATTTTCTTTTAAATGAATCCTATGTGTGCATATTAATGGATTAATGCCATTTATATATTTTATAGTCCAACCGATTGTATTATGTGTCTTTTAAGTACTTCAATTAATTTACCTTCTTCATCACTTGAAAGATTTGAGGAAATTACCGCGGGGTAAGTTTGGTCTTCTCCAAGAAATGTGTATTTCAATTCTTCTGGCAATGGTTGTTATTCCAAAGTTGATAGTTCATCTTTGTTATTGCCTTCCACTTGTTCAATGTTTTCGATTTTGGATTTGTTCTCTGATCCTGAAAAGAAGGAGAATTGTTGAACAAATCAAAATTTACTTCCACGGTGTTAATTGAACAAGCATCTAATTGGTCACAAATACTCCATTCTTCAATATTTTCTTCCACAAAGGTTTCAATTATATTTTCATTTTCATTGTCATCTTCCTTTTCATGACGTTGTTTACATAAATTGAATACGTTAAGCTCCAACGTCATGTTTCCAAATGATTTCCAAATGATAGTTTCATTATTCCATTCTTGCAATTTATTAAAGCATTAGAAGTTGCTAAAAATGGACGTCCCAAAATAACAGGAATTGCATTACATGCTTCAACAGATTGTGTATCCAAGACAATAAAATCCATAGGATATATGAATTTATCAACTTGGGCCAACACATCTTCTACATTCCTCTTGGTATTTTCACTGATCTGTCAGCAAGAATAAACGTTGCAGAAGTAGGTTTTAACTCGCCCAGATTAAGTTCTTGGTGAACTGAATATGGAAGTAGGTTGACACTAGCTCCAAGATCAAGTATGGCTTTTTTAATTTTTTGTTCACCAATAATACATGAAATTGTAGAACAACCAGGGTCTTGGTATTTCAGAGTAATATTATTGTGAATGATAACACTTACTTGTTCTGCTTAAAAGGCTTTCTTTTTAACATTCAGTTTTCTTCTCACAGTGCACAAGTCTTTCAAAAATTTGGCATAAGTTGGTACCTGTTTTATCGCATCTAATAAAGGAATGTTGACTTTTATTTGCTTGAAAATCTCATAAATATCATTATTCATATTTAATTTCTTTGAATTTTTTAATGCATGGAGGAATGGTGGTACCACTTTTGTTTGAACCTCTTCTTCGCATGGTATAGTTTCAATCTCTTCTTTACCCTTTGAAGGTGACTTACCATCATCTTCACAAGGTTCAAGAATGGAATTTTCAACAACTTTATCACTGCAACGAGTAATAACCGATTTGACTTGATCTATTTGGTTGGTTTCAGAAGTTCTAATTTGTTGATCTTTCGAATTAGGATGTGGTTTTGAAGGAAATTTACCCTTTTCATGAATGTTTAATGCAGATGCAAATTTTGCAAAAGTATCTTTCAAATCTGTCATGGTTATGATTCCTCCAACTAAAATTTGGATGATTTCTCTATCTTGGATTGTAGGTCTGAGAATATGGATCAGAGTTTGGCTGCTTGAAGATGTTCAAAGCATTGGCTTGTTCATGGAGACATTCTTTGAAGAAAGGCAATGTAGAACAGTCTTTAGTAGTATGATAACTTGTTTCACAAATATGACACACAATTTCCTGAACAGATTTTATTTGACCACTCTTTTTCAACTCTAGTGCCTTGACTTTCCTGGACAAAGATGCAAACATGGATTGTAGATCATGTTTAACTTTAAGGTTGTACATGCCTCCATCAGATGTGTGAGTTTGAATTTTGGATGCTGCTTCGATTGTGCCTACAGTGTCCCAAATTTGAGCTTTCTCTACTAATGATTCTAGATATTCAATTGCCTCATTTGGATCATTATCTTCAAATGTTATGTTACACATTAACTCGATCATTTGCCTATCTTTCGTTGTTAAACCCTCATAAAATTGAGAAACTAGTCTACATGTCTCAAAACCACGGTGTGGACATGCATTAAGCAGCTCTTTATACCTATCCCAATATTGGTAAAAAGTTTTCCCTTGTTTTTGTGTAAAAGTGATAATATGTCTTTTGAACGAATTTGTCCTGTGAGATGGGATGAATTTTTCCAATAATTGTTGTTGCATCTCATCCCAAGTTCGAATGGATCCTGGCCTAAGATTTTGTAGCCATGTTTTAGCTTTATCTTTTAAAGAAAAAAGAAAAGCTTAAGCCTGATGATGTTCATGCTACAATTTAAGTCATTATAAGCATTGCATACTTCTTCGAACTCTCGGAGATGAAGATAAGGATTTTCAGAGTCCAAGCCATGGAAGTTGGGCAAGAGTTGGATAATACCAGGCTTAAAATTGAAATGAGATGCATCTGGGGGAAAAGCTAGACATGACGGTGTACTAGTTCTTGTTAGGTTCATTTGATCTCTCAGTGTTCTTCTTAAATAAAGATCTTGTTGAGGTTGATTGTTTTCTTCATTATTTTGTGGGTTTTCCAATTGGTTGATAGGTTCTTCCATGTTTTGTGAGAATGGTTGGTTGTTACTAATAAGTCTTGCACTAGGTGAATGTGTCCAAAGACTAATGCAATTGACAAGAGACAAAAACAATTACTACAAATGAAAAAAATATCTTCTAAAAAGACAAAAAAAAAAACTTAAGACATGAATTTAAATTATACTTCCCCGGCAACGTTTCCAAAATTGCTACAACTTTAATGTTGCGTATCAAGTGCTGGTTATCTGCAAGTAGTATAAAATGGAAGTCCGAGTATCGTATCTATAGGGAAGATAAAAAAAGTCATATATCCTTAGGTACCGTTTGAAGTGATGGATATGATAAGTAATGTAATGATTAAAAAGTTGTGAAATGATTGTAAAAATAGTATGTGATAAATTATATAATGTTTGATTGGAGGATAAGATTGTTGATAAGGATTATTATTTGATAAAATGACAAAATACCCTCATTATTATAATAATAAAATATAACATTAATTATAATATATATATATATACACGTATGTATGTATAATAATAATAATAGTATATATAATATGTAATAATATATATTATTATTACATTATAATATAATAACAAAATATAATATAATTATATATATATATATATACGTATGTATGTATATATATATAATGATAATAGTATATATAATAATGTAATAATATATATTATTATTACATTATAATATAATAATAAATAATATATTATAATATTAATAAAATAATAAATAATAATAATAACCATAATAATAAAAAAATATATATAAATTAATATATATATATAATCATAAAAATATATATATATAATATAATATTAATATAATACAGTGATCATAATATAAAATAATCATAATCATAATATAAAAATATATATATATATAACATTAATTATAATATATATATATATTCGGGTGTATGTATATATATAATAATAATAGTATATATAATATATAATATTATATATTATTATTACATTATAATATAATAATTATAAATATATTATAACATTAATATCATAATAGTATATATATATATAATCATAATAGTATATATATAATATAATATAATACAATAATCATAATATAGAATAATAATAATCATAATATAATATATATATATATATAATAACATTATTATAATATATATATTATTATATGTATATATAATAATAATAATAATATATATAATTTATATACATTATTATAATATATATATATAATTATAATATAATAATAAACATAGTAAATATATATATATATATAAATATACGTTGTGTATATATACATATATATAATAGTAATAATAAGAATAAAAATAATAAGAATAGTATATATATAATATATATAAATTATTATATTAATAACATATAATAATAATAATTATTATTATTACATAATAATATATATATTTATGCATATAATAATAATAATAATAATAATAATAATAATAATAATAATAGTAATATATATAATTTATATACATTATTATTATTATTATTATATATATATATATATACACACACACGTGCGTGCATGTGTATATATATATATAATAGTTATAATAATAATAATAATAATAATATATAATTATTTTTTGGCGGTAATTTCAAATTTTGAGATAATGAAAAAGGCGGGAAGGGGCATTTATGTCATTTTGTTATAAAGTGGGATTAGAGTGTGATAAATATGGTGGGATAATTTGTGTTAAAAATCGAAAAAGAACATGGGATAGGAAAAGTAATACAAAGATTACTAATGCTATCATGCACTCCAAACGGAGCCTTAATATTTATGTAAATGATGAAATTTAGAAGATAGTTGAATGTATGTCTGTATTTCTAGATAATGAAATTTTTAAATTTAAATAAATTAGTTTTAGAGGATCCAGTCTTGGTATTTTTAATAAAGTTAATATTTAATAATATTATTGTAATCCATAAATTGTTCCAATATATTTATTATTATATCACTTATATTATATACCAACTTATAAATATTGTTAAGTATTTATTAAGCTATTATTATGTAAACAACAATAAAGATAACCACATGAAATTACTGGTAACACTTAGCAAACATTTAAATGGTACCAAGCATTTGATGTTACAAATAAATAACCATTACTAAATCAAAACCCCCACATATAAGTGGTGTATAATATAATATATAACTTATAAAACACAATAATATGGTAACCACTTTAAATGGATGGTAATACCTACCAAATATTTAAATGGTACCATAAATATAATATATAACACAATAACTAAGGTAACCACTTTAAACGGCTTGTAACACCTACCAAACATTTAAATGATACCTTAAATGTAATAAATAAATAACAATAATATAAAACTCCCACTTTCAATGGTGCTTTACTTAAAGAAGAGATTAAACATTTATCGTATCTAATAATCAATAATAAATCAAGGTTTCCACAATAGAACTACCGACATAATCAAGTAACGTCTATATGGTACCAATAATTTAATATGCTAAAGATAATAATAAATTAAACCTCCATTTATAAGTATGGTTTAACAAAAATTAAGCAAGAAAACAAATATAACATATAAGTTAATACAAAAACAAATAACTTAACATTAAACATCCATTTATTTATTTTTATTAACTTTATTACCATACCCCATGAGCTTCACCTTTTCATCTCAACTTGTTGAAATTAGTTCTTCATGATGAAATTAAAGAACTTGAAATATTTACTAGACATAATGATTTTTTTCAAGTGAAGAAAAAGAGAATCAGGAGAGAAAATTATGAAATAAACTTTTATTTCTTATAATGAAAGATATCTTCCATGCATCAAAACACGCCTATAGGAAAAATGTGGAAGGAAAGTAAAAAATGGGATAATATTTTATACAAATAATTGCTCAAAACTCTTGACTTTTTGTATCATGCATTCATCTATCTTGAAACCCTGTTTTGACCACGTTGCACACAGAATCTGATCTTGTCTAAAGAATCAAAGTTGTAGACCAGCTTCTCTACATAAAGTTTGATGTACAAATGTTTTTCATTTGACTGCATATTTGATGAGATACGGTCCAAATACATACATATAGCCGAAAAGTTTTTCTTTATTGTAGTTTTTTGGTTGTGATTTTTTCTCCCAATTGTAAAATGGATTTCGCTTCCATATCTTCTCCAACGTTGTAGGTATTAACTTAGCTTTATGCAGGTTCAAGAAGCACCTCAATCCAAGTTTTAAAACTCGAGTTATGATTTTTTTATTGAACCTGTAAAAAACAACTAATCATTACTATAATACAATATCACACTTTAACTACTAATAGTATTACAATAATACAAATTAGGGAATTTAATGAAACTTAAGACGTAAAATTATATTTCAATCATTTAATAAGCGTATGTTTTTAAGTATTCATCAAAATACCTTAACTACATAATTTACATCTACAATATGACTTTTATAAAATTTCGATAGAGTTTCCTCATAATTTGGACTACCAAAAACTAAATATAAAACACCAATACATCAAAATCATATTTCTTCAATCAATAACCAACAACCTAACAATTTCCCCGATACTCAATTCCTAAGGTTCATTCTTCTCAAAACAAAAGCACATTAATCAACCAACGAAGTGGGAACTTCAAAACATTTATGTAGATCATATACAGATATCATGATGCTCTCAGACGAGCAATGAATAAATGAATAAAAGTCTACTTGCATAAATCATATTTTGCTTTACCAATACTGGTACCATGCCTCTGCAAACACTTTTATTCCATGGCTCGAGCTTACTTCTTGAGACAACATCGTACATGTTTCAACAGAAACAATCCCTATCACACTGGGTGAGCAAACTCCGACATAAAAATCATAATCATATCAATATTCAAAATCGTAATACAACAAAATAACATTATTGAAAATCTGTAAATGTACTCCCTGAATACACCTGAACCAGTATAAGCTTCTTGAACTGTTCATGTTTCAAAATTCCACAATTCCATAACATACATTTCTTATGTACCCATAGGTACTATATTGGATTTGAATCAGATTTCGGATCAATCTATATCATTAAGTTCAATAGCTTTATTTAAAACATGATACTCATCATCGAGGTAAATTGATACACCCACAATACATCACTCAATCATAATCAACCACATATTGAAGGCAATCATGCCTATCAACCACGACTATTCTCAACGATTTCTCATACCCATCATGCCATAGGCATCAAAACTCAATTCATATTGGATTATGTACATTTACATATCCACTATGCCACCACCATTGATTCAACTCACATAATCAGATTTCCAATTCTAGATTTCATTCCTCGGGTGAAGGTACCGACTCTCCACTTTTCAAATACACTGATGCACAATTAAGAGAATCGGTGGCAAAATTTATCTCTGTAGAACATCTTTCTTTTAGTATTGCATCTAGATTTGGTTTTGAAGATCTGTGTCATGAATCTCTACAATCTGCTGCTAAACGTTTTCCTAGGACCACAGTCACACGAACACTTAAAAAATTAGTTCGTCAAAAAAAGAAAGAATTAGTTAAATTATTTAGTAATTTGACGAATAAAGTTTCTATATGCTCTGATATTTGGAGTGATCATTGCCAAACTAATTCGTACATGGGTATTACTTGTCATTGGATAGATAATTCAAGGTCAATTCAAAAAAGGTTGCTTGCATATCGAGTGTTCAATGAATCACACACCGCACATAATATTTCTCAATTGATTTGTGTAATTTTAGAAGAACATGGTTTAACTTCCAAAGTTTTTCTGTGTCATTTGTAATGCTAGTTCGAACACATTGAGTATTGAAGATCTTAAACGTGTTTGTCAACCTGCTATTGGTGGTTTATTTTTCCATATTCGATGTATTTGCCATATTTTGAACTTATGTATGCAAGATGGATTAAGATCGTTAGATAATTAGATTCAACCAATTAAAATAGCATTATCTTATTTGTGGTCTCATCCGAGTTTGATGAAACAATGGGGTAAGTTTTGTAAGGTTAATGGCATGCGACCTATAAAATTTCCACGAGATATACCCACACGTTGACTCAACATATAAATTGCTAAATGATTCATATGAATATAGAGAGTTATTGTTTTTATTTTTTGCACAACATGGTGGAAACCCTAATATTTATGTATTTTCGCACCAATGGAATGTATGTAAAAGTATCTGTGAAATGTTGAAGGTATTTTATGATGCAACTGAACAATTATCTGGAGTTTATTATCCTACATCTCATTTAGTTTTGATGAACTGTTGTAATGTGGCACATACCTTAAATAAAAATTTCTCTAATTATCTGTTAACATCTTCTGTGGTAGCAATGAAGGTTAAATGGAAAAATATTTTTAAAATATTCCTGAACTTTTTCTAGTTGCTTTTGCTTTAGATCATCGACTTAAATTGGATGTTCTGCATGAAATGTTAGTGATGTATTATGAGGCATTATCCCCCCGGATGATATTTCTCCAATTGATTCTTCTATGGTAGTAAATCGCGTTAGAAATTATTTGCATGAGATTTATAAAGAATATAGTTTAAAATATGGTGTACAAGAAAATGAATCACAACTACAAATTAGTGCTCAAAGTCATTCTAGTGGTATTAAACTCACCAAATCACAACTTCTGTTAAAAGAACGCACTAAACGTACCAGAGGATCATCAAGTTTCAGTCCGGAACTTGATAATTATTTTACGACTTCTTTTTATTTCAGTGAAGCAGATAGCGAGCAACAATTTGATATCTTGCGGTGGTGGTCACAAAAGACACAAATTTTCCCGATTTTATCAATCATAGCAAATGAAATCTTAGCTTGCCACGTGTCAACCGTTGCTGTGGAAGAAGCTTTTAGCGCAGGGGGAAATATTTTGGATGTAAGACGATAAAAAATGAGTCCAGATTCTTTAGAGGCCCAAGCACTAATGGACGATTGGGCGAGGGCGGCAAAACGAAAACAATGAATCAAGTTCGGACCAAGATGAATTTGATACCGAAGGAACTACTACTACGGGGACAGGTAACGAAAGTGATTGAGCTACGCCACTTCCAAAGGTAAGAAGGGTTAAAAGGTAAGAGAACTACGTGGGCTTTGATTCCTCTACACCCTAAGAGGATACGTAGGCAACTTAAAAAGTCCGAGCCCTTTCCTCCCCCTTACTTTTCCTTTATTCTTTTTTTTTATAGTAATTTTTAAATTATTTTAAATAAAATTTTACTTTTTTATTTTAAAAATATAAGGGTCGAACCGTAACCAGTGGTTAACCGTAATCGGAACCGACGGTTCACGAACCGTAACCGGAACCGTCTAAGAAGGTTAAGGTTAATGGTCGAGCTCTTATGAACCGTCGAACCGACGGTTCACGAACCGTGGTCATGTCTAAAACTATCCCGTACTACAACCTCACAAAAACCTTAGAACGTCTTATTTCTTATCCACTTTGGTGTTCTATCTTCAACTCGCTGCTGCAAAACTGAGAAAAAGAGAGCATTCCAACCAATGGCGATGGCGGTAAACTGCGCCATTTCATCGTTAGCGCTCACAAAAAATTCTCCTAACCCCTTATCCTCATCTCTCAGTAAAACCCCGTTTCTTGGATCCTCACTCGCTGTCTCATCCAAACAATCGACCTCAGCCAATCGGCCGTTCAAGATTTTTTGCCAAGAAAACACAGCATTTATTCCAGTCGAGCAGCAGTGGATGTTCGACGATCTTGATGGCCCTGTAAGAACTTTACCCACATTTTCTTCTCGTTTTAATGCTCGACTATAATTTGTGTGTGTGAAGATTAGATTTTTGTCCCTCGAAATATGGGAATACTGTTTTGGTGGGATAATACTGGATTTTGGACTCTAAACTTTCGGAATGCTTGGTCTTGTGAGATATTGTTACTTATCTGCTTGAGGTTTGGTTTTATACTGTGTTTGTATTTGTGCAACTGCGTATAAATTATTTGTTAAGAATTTATAACGGTGCCAACTGAGACATTGTGGAGAGTTTGTATCAATCGGTAATCGTGAGCATAGTTTTTGAGTGAGAAAACTGGTTGATTGGGGTACTTCTCTAGCTCTTTCAATTTCATATATTGGTTTATTTTTTACGTGGACAGTTGATGGAGCTTGCTAAAACTAGGGAAAACATTACGATGTTACTTCTTTTGAAAGTTTCTATGGATCTAATGTTTTCATCTTAAAGTAAGACTGTGTATTTAAGATCCTTAAAACATCACAATGTTTACGAAAATTCAGTATTTTGTGATCTCCAAAAACATAACTTGTTTTTATAAATCTTACAAGATGTTTCCGATAAGCTAAATAAAACTGGTGTATTTCCAATTATATAGATGCCGATAAGTGTCTCATGATTGTCTACATTTATTGGCCTTTACCAGCCAATCAAATGGGATAAAAAAATTAAGTGGCACAGTAATGAAAACTTGGCCATTATTAAACATCTTTTCACTTTTCCTCAAGGGAAAGGAAAGATGTGAGATCACCTGGCGTTTTTTCAGTATTACGATAGAGATATTTCCTGAAGACTTTGGGTTGAAAGAAATACATCATTTAATGTCAAGAAGATTCAAGCCCGCAAAAAAAAAAAGAAGGGTACTGTAGTTGTTAAGTAGTTCTACAAAGGTGGCAAATCTTGAACTATGTGAAACATTACCGATAATGCTTTATTTTCTAACTTGGTATCTCAGTATGATGATAAATGGAGCATCTGTAGAATATACTTTGAGACTGAGGGCATAGTTCTCTTTGCATGATATGTCTGTTTTCACCAAGTGCCAGGAATTGATTATTCTTTTTGATACATCCCGAATCAATATTGAAGTTAATGTTTTTTTGGAACAAGTCCCCATAGTGTCTGGTGCAAACTGCACTTCAGATTTTTTACAATTCACATGGATCCGTGCTTCATTGACTGAAAAACTTGTTGCATTTCACCACAAATCTCTGAAGTCTGTATATGTGCAATGTTAATTGAGTTTTACCCATTTCATCATCGAATGAGTTTTCTCAAACAAACTAGCTAGAGGTTCTGACTTATATTTAGGAGCTTACGCATTTGGTACCACCATGTCCGACAATTATTAACTAAACTACATTTCTCTGTTTGGAATATTTTAAGTGCACTCATAGATGCATATGTGTTTCTTATGTGTCAATAAATCAAGATGATTTGTTTGATATTTTATTTTCTTATTCTAGGATAAATGGAATAAAACATGGTATCCCAAAGCCGCAGATCATGTGAATACAGCCAAGCCTTGGTATATAGTGGATGCAACTGACAAGATTCTGGGAAGATTGGCCTCAACTATAGCCATTTATATAAGGGGAAAGAATCTGGCTACTTATACTCCTAGTGTGGACATGGGAGCATTTGTTATAGTGGTATGTTGACATTTGACAGGGTGAGCTTTCATGTTATTGTGACGAAATTTCTGATTAATATACAAAATATAGTGTTTCAACAAAATCTTTTTGGTACCGTGTTTTGCGATCTGTACTTCACTGCTAGTTGTAACATTTCTTGAGTATGATTTTATAATGTTCTCTTAGTTTATGAATATTCAACTTGGTCCATCTCCTTGTATTGCTCTTATGTTGGTTCTCTCTTACAAAATGTATTATCGAAGCAATACATATATGTGAGATGGCTATAACTCGTTCTATTACTTCGTGGCATCAATAGATCAATGCAGAGAAGATTGCAGTATCTGGAAAAAAGAGGACGCAAAAACTCTACAGAAGGCACTCAGGGAGACCAGGTGGAATGACAGTGGAAACTTTTGATCAACTTCAGAAGAGAATTCCCGAGAGAATAATTGAGCATGCTGTCCGTGGAATGCTTCCAAAACAGAGGGTATGTTTCTAACAAAGTGCGTGTGATGTCTTCTTTTCTTCTGAAACTCAGTATCCAGTACCTACATGTTATATTATCAGGCATAACAGAAACCACATGATTTGCTCCTTTGAGTGCAACTGTCTTTAATGAAATAAAAGAAGCATTGGAGGAATTATTCTGTTTATTCAATGAATAAAATGGCAATGGTACAAAGTGAATTTATAAAATTGAAATCCTATCCTACCAAACTAATCTGAATACAATCTAATCTAATCTAATCTAATTTTAAAATTCAAAAAAATACAGATAAATCCCTATCTAAACTACCAATATTTCAAATACTTATCTAATATTCGACAGTAACAACAAATAATATTATGTAGCAATTCAAGAATTTAAAAATGTCGGATTTGGGAGCTTTGATTTATTTTCATACCATTTCATCTATTGATTACAATGTTGGAGTGAGCGGTCGTAGCTGCATCAAAAGCCCCTATGGTAATACTACAATTGAAATAATTAAAACTATATGGTAGCCCAAAAACGACATTTTGATACATTGTGTCACATAGGCAACACATATCATTGGAGGTTTGTTGTTCCTCAACTAATAATTTCAGTGTTTGTCTAAATAATGAGTCATATTTAAGCATTTTGCACGCTTATCTATAATCTGTACGAAAATCAAGATGATAGACATAACGAATGCCTCTTATATTGCTTGTGAGTACATCAGTATGCAATATTTATAAGCAGTTTCTTGTGTTTCACGCAGCTCGGCAGACAATTATTTAACCATCTGAAAGTGTACACTGGTCCAGACCATCCTCACGAGGCTCAGAAACCCGTTGATTTACCCATCAGAGACAAGAGGATGCAGAAAGTTCCATAGATGCCCACTATTCTCTTCAGGAGATCAAGTTAATCATCGTTTATACGTGTTTTGTCGTTTCAAGACGATTCTTTGGTTTCTTTTGTGGTACTTGAAAGTGGATTGACAAATTATGTACCTTCCTTTATTTTTTGAAAGATTTTCTCACAATTGGAGTTAGTAGTTATGCTCATAGCATGCTCCTACTTATATGTTAATGATGACTTAGTTTAAACTTGACATCTTTTTAAGGTTGAATCGGTAACTTATACTTTTGGTCGCACAGACTGCTTTAGCATGCTGGCTTTTAGTTTGCATGGAATTCGATCAGCTGAGATATATTTGATATTGTTTGATGTTAGCTCTTGTATTAAATTATGGAGGGAAGACTGTAATTATAAGCACACAAAATATGCTGAGATTTTCAAGGATATTAAGGTACTTTTTTCTTCTAGATTTAAAGGGTTTTAGTGAATGAGTTGTACTGGTATTCTTTTTGTGTCTCAGTTAAGAGATTCACAAGCGTTGCGTGTATCGGGTAGTGAGATGGCTGAAACCAGCTGGCCTTGTTTTCAAATTGAATATAGATGGTGCTGCTAAAGGTAATCCAGGGGAGAGTGGTGGAGAGGGAGTGGTCAGGACTTCGAGGATAGTTTGGGTTTTGGTTTTTCCTGTTATTTTGGAACCTCGACTAGCATCCAAGCGGAAGCTAAGGTCTTACTTCAGGGAATTATGCAGAACATTCTTTCTTTTGACATTGAGCTGAACTCAATGTTCTTAGTCCTTCTTACAGAGAAGATATCATCCCCTTGCTCAATTTTTTTTCAAGAGCTGTTTTCATTAGAACAACATTTGAACTCGGTGCGTCATTGCGTGCTGATTGTTTGGGGAACTTTGGTTGTCACACTTTGCTCTCTCAGGTTTTTCTGCAACTTCAGGATTTACCTAGACGTGTGAAAGGGGAGTTACGTACAGATAAGTTAGGTCTTCCTTCTTTCAGGAAATGTAATGTTTAATATTTTTGAATATTATTGCCATCTTGCATTTTGGGAGGTTAGGTTTATGTTCCCTTCTTTTTTGTCTTTTGATAAAGTGATTTCCCTCCTCAAATATGTTCACCAATTAAAAAAACACAAAATATTAAAAGGGGAGTCCATATTTGGCTAATTTAAAAAAAATATAGCAGATTTTTAAATAAATAATGTTAATTTTTTTTAACAAGGTACCGTAAAACGCATAGGTGGTATTCGTTTTTTTCTTAAAAACTCATACCACATGAGTTTTTCTTTTTAAATTTTCTTTTTTAATAAAAAAATCTGACACAAAAAAAACGTATACCATGTATTTGTTGTGTGTGTGTGTTAGTTTATGTGTGTGTGTATGATAGGATGTGTGTGTGAGAGAGGTTTATTGTGTGTATGTGTGAAAGAGTTGTGTGTATGAGAATTGTATAAGAGATGGGTGTGATGGTGTGTGAGAGAGGATGTATGTGAAATAGATGTTTAATTTTAATTAATTGAGATGTTTGGTGTTAAAATATTTACTTAAAATATTTATTTTTTAGATCGATAAAGCTGAACCAAAACATTACAAGTTTATACTATATTATTTTCACTACTTTTCTTTTAATTATGTTAAGCTTTTTTTAAAATTTTTTATTAGGATATATTTATACAACATAAAATCTAATTATGTCCTAAGTCACATAATCCTCATACTCCTTTGGCGCACTGGCGTTGCGATCACAAAATGACGCATTGAGTGCTTTTGCTGTGCTTTAAGACACAATAAAAATTTTACTAAGTCGCGCACTCACGCTCCAGTCGTGATCTGACACATTGAATTCGCGTGCGTCACTTTACGACTAAGTTTTATTAGGTCGCATATTAAGTTTTTTAATATATATATATATATATATATATATATATATGGCACCGTTTTGAGGTGCATTTTTACGCATACATGATATGCGTTTTTTGTGTGTCAGATTTTTTATTAAAAAATATATTTTTTATTTAAAAAAAAAGAAAAGAAAGGCGCATAGAGGTGCTATGCGTTTTTAAGAAAAAAAAACGCATACCACCTATACGTTTTACGATACTTTGTTAAAAAAAAATTAACATTATCTTTTAAATTTTTATTAAAATCAGCAACATATTTTTAAATTAGCCTATATATTTCGTACTACTGTTGTTTTTTCTTTGTGGTGTGTTCATTTCGCATTTCATATGCATATATTTATCATGATATTTTTCCATTATTTTCTTGATACCTTCACATAATAATACCTGCCAACCAACAACATAGCTCCCAGAGTAGCACATTCAAATAATTATAATTTCATCATATGCCCTTCCCTCTTGTATGCGAGTTCTGCAAGGTATACACAATGTCAAAACCTTACCAAGAAAAAAGTCCTATGGATAAAAACCCTAGTGAAGGAGAAAGGCAATGCTATTTCTTATTAGAAAAATAGATGCAGAATTCTAGATATTCCAGAAACAATACAGCATGAGATGACTCTAAGTATCGATGTAGGTGCCACAGGCTTCTAGCCCGAGTGGCACCATGTGTCCTAAAATTGGACAGGTTTCGAGTTCGAGACCCGTAACCTCTCTCCCAATGTATAAAATAATTACCATGGAGGTATGCCAGAGAATTGATCTCTACTTTTATGTATCATGTCATTTAAATTTTATTATCACCAAAGAATTTTCAGAAATATATATTTTGTTCTCTCTCCTATAATATATCATTCTCTTTAATTGAAATATACATGCTCCATTATCTCAATGAATTGTAGTTTGGAATATTTTTGTTGGCAGCTACATTATAATTCGCTCATATGATAAATTTTTGACCTTAGCCTAATACATTCCCAAATGGCTTCAAGAATAGCAAGTATATTCTGCATGAAATCCCAAAATATGAGGAAAAAAAATCATTTGAATAATGTGCTGGCAAATCCCAATGATATCGTAGTAAATATGTACTATTACTTACTGAATATTCATTTGTTTGTTGATATAGGAGAGGATTTTGTAAACAATTTTTTGGGTTATTGTTCAGACTCGAACTCAAATCAATAAAAAAGTGGGATATGAAACTTACCATTGTTGAGTTGTTGGCCCATTACCTATACTTGTCCAAATGGGCTTTGGCCCATCTCCCTTGATCTCATAACCGAGCCCCACTCTGCAGCCCCCTTTTCCCCATTGCAGCCCTCACCCCTCTCGGTGACCTAGCCTCCAGAATCTTCCTCCGCCTCTTCAGCTGGTTTTTGTCTCTTCGGAAATCTCACCATCTCTTCGTCTCCCTCTTGCCTTTATGTATGGTATGGTTAATGATGAAGTGTATGCTGCTGAAACCAGAAAATACTCAGTGTATTTTCGCCTACCCCTTCCCCTTCGCTTTCTGTTCCGGCGGTGGCTGACCGTGGCTTTGTGCTCCGGCCGTAAGGTGGTTTCCGATTGCTTGCCGTGTGAAAAGCTTTGTGCTTTGGTGCTGTGTGTGCTCGGCTGTGCGTGGGCAGATCTCGGGCAGTGCTTGGCCGTGTGTCTCGGGCAGTGATCTCGGGCACTGTGTGTCTCCATCTGTTGGATTCGATACCTTGGTTCTCCGGTGACGACGTGGATTGGATACCCAGCTCGACCTGAGCCCTAATCCTTTAATCTTGTTTTCATTCCAGTTTATGTTTTATATATTGGAATTGTATACTGTGATTTTGTTTTGTTTCTTGATTGCAGGTTGTTGATCGAGATTGAAAGCGGGACGTAAACATTACAGTGGTATCAGAGCGTTCCGTGCCTGGTGGAGTGTTCGATTGACCTCGGGCAGAGCTGTTTTGGACTCGGGCAGTGTTCGGGCAGACGTCGGGCAGCGGCAGAGGACTTCGGGCAGCGGCAGAGGTCGTCGGGCAGGAGCTGTAGGCTTCGGGCAGACCTCGGGCAACGATTGGAGTGCTCGGTGGTTTGGGGCAGAGCTTGGCAGGGCCTCGGGCAGCAGCTGTTGGCTTCGGGCAGCGGGCAGTAGTGCTCGGGCAGCTTCTGGAATCTCGGGCAGTTTCCGGGCAGGCGCTTCGGTGCTTCAGGCAGCGTGGTTTTCGTCACCCCAGAGCTTTGTCTCTGGGTTGTAAGTGATTTTTTCAACCCTTAATCATTTTACTATCGTGTTTCTAGGTATAATTGTGTCCCTTACCCGTAGGAAAAATCCTATCTGAAGCCCCATGCTCGTACACCGTTGAGTGTATTGTGATCTTGTGGGTGATAGTGATTTTTTCCTTCCCATAGCTTGTTTAATTCTTTCATTGTGTTTTGTGTGCCTTTGTGGTCCTTGCTTCTGCTGTTTGGTTAGAGAAATTGTGTGTGCCTACTTGCTTATGTGCGATGGCTTCAATTTCTGGATATAACCTTGAACCGTTTAATGGAAAATCTGATTTTTCTATATGGCAACAAAAGATGAAAGGAATTTTAATACAACAAAAGGTATTTAAAGCTATTGATGGTAACTGGGCTGAGAATATTACTACTGTTAAGAAACTTGGAGATGACGAATATGCTTATCTTCTATTATCTTGAACTTGTCTGACTCTGTGCTCAGGAAGTGTGGTAAACTTTCATCTGCTAAAGAACTTTGGGAAAAATTAGAAGAGATGTTTACTGAGAAATCTTTGCCTAGTAAACTTTTCTTGTTGGAAAAATTTTTCATATTCAAGCTAGACTTGAACAAAGATGTAGATGAGAACTTAGATGTGTTTACTAAGTTAATTCAAGATATTAAGTTGACAGGAGATAAGAACATAGACGACTATTCACCTATTGTCCTTCTAAATGCTATTCCTGAAAATTATAGTGATGTAAAATCCGCCATTAAGTGCGGCAGAGATTCCATTACATTGGATACTGTAATGAACGGCTTGAAAAGCAAGGAATTAGATTTAAAAGTTAACAAAGGTAATAGACATTCCTCTGGTGAAGTTATGCACGTTCGTGGTAGATCACAACATAGGCATAATAACAATAACCAATATCAAAAGGGTGATAAAAGAGGAAAGAGTAAGGCTAGATCGAAATCTAGGTCTAGTAAGAGAAAATGTTACAATTGTGGGGATCCTAATCATTTCATAAAAGATTGCCCTAAAAAGAAGAACCAGAATAAAATTGGAAATCAGAATAGTGAACAAGCGAACATTGCTTCTACCTCTGGGGAAAACATGGGGGATATTTTTATGGTGACTGAATTATGTGATTCTGTGAACTCTGTGCTTTCATTACCTGTGTGTGAAAATGAATGGCTTGTAGATTCAGGTTGCACTTATCACATGACACCACTTAAAAATTTGTTTTCTAGCTACAGAGAAATTGAGCATGCTTCTGTTTCTATGGCCAATGAGAAATTGTGTAAAGTTTCTGGTATTGGTGACGTTTGTCTGAAATTTGAATCTGGTTATTCTGTGACTTTGAAAGATGTTAGGCATGTTCCTGCTTTGTGCAATAACTTGATGTCCTGTGCAGCTTTAGAGTCTGATGGTTATGAGGGTAAATGGGGAAATGGTTGCATGAAAATTATGCGGGGGTCCTTGGTAGCATTTAAGGCTGAGAATAGGAGAAATTTGTATGTTTGCGAAACAATCTGTGATAAAATCTGTGCTAATTCTGTGTCAGATGATTTAACTGATTTATGGCATAAAAGGTTAGGTCATACGAGTGCTAAAGGATTAGAGATTTTACACAAGGATGGTTGTTTTGGTAAGGATAAATTGTCTTGCATGACTTTTTGTGATTCCTGTGTGTTAGGCAAACAGCAAAGAGTTAAATTCCCTATCTCCCCTTCCCCTAATGTGACTAAGTGTTCTGATATACTTGAATACCTGCATGCTGATGTTTGGGGACCTTCACCTGTCCCAACTCAAGGTGGTAATAGGTATTTTTTGTCTATCATTGATGACTACTCTAGAAAAGTGTGGATTTTTCTAATGAAAAATAAATCTGATGTTTTTGATAAGTTTAAAAACTGGAAGATTTTGATTGAAAACCAAACTGGAAAAAAGATTAAACGACTTAGGACAGATAATGGAATGGAATTTTGCAATATCTTGCTTGATGACTTGTGCTGTGAATCTGGGATTCTGAGACACAAGACTGTGCCCTATACTCCCCAGCAAAATGGTGTTGCTGAGAGAATGAATAGAACTTTACTCGAGAGAGTTAGAAGTATGCTTGCATCTTCTGGACTCTCAAAGAAGTTCTGGGGCGAAGCTGTCGTTACAGCTTCTTATTTGATAAATAGATCCCCTTCCGTGCCTTTAAATGGTAAGTGTCCTGAAAGTGTTTTTTCTGGTAAGCAATTAGATTTTTCAAATCTGAAAGTGTTTGGTTGTTCTGCATTTGTGCATAGGAAAGGAGACAAACTTGAACCTAGGTCAGTTAAGTGCGTCTTTCTTGGTTATCCTGAGGGTGTAAAAGGATATAGGCTGTGGTTAAGATGTGAACCTGGTTTTAAAACTATTATAAGTAGGGATGTCATTTTTAATGAATCTGAAATGCCTTGCTTGCTTCCATCTTTGCCTGAACCTGACTGTGTGTCTGAGTCTACACCGAGCAAGGTGGAGTCTTTGCCTATTGTTACCCCTGTTATTGAAAACGATGTGCTCCCTAATATGAATCATGAGAACTTGCCTGTTAATGAACCTGATTTGCATGAAAATGTTGACGAACATGTGCATAATGAATTGGTTGCTGATGAACATGAAGATCTGCATGATTATATGTTGACTAGGGATAGAGTTAGGAGAAATGTGAAACAACCTGCTAGGTTTAATGATTTTCACCTCACATCGCATGTTTTCAATATGTTTGAGTCTATAGATAATTGTGAGCCTAAGACCTATAATGAAGCTTTGAAATCTAAAAATGCTGTGCATTGGCTTAGTGCTATGAAAGATGAGATGCATTCTTTAGTTGTGAATCATACATGGACTCTTGTACCTAAACCTGTTAATTGCTCTTTGGTAGATTGCAAATGGTTATTAAGGTAAAGAATGAAGGTGATTCTGTTAGATATAAAGCTAGGCTAGTTGCAAAAGGTTTTACTCAAAGAGAGGGTATTGACTATACCGAAATCTTTGCTCCTGTTGTTAAGTTTACTACTGTGAGAATTTTGTTATCACTTGTTGCTCACTTTGATTGGGAACTTAAACAGATGGATGTTAAAACCGCTTTTTTGCATGGTGACTTAGATGAAAAGATTTTCATGAAACAACCTGATGGTTTTGTTGACTCAAAAACCCCTAATCATGTTTGTTTGCTTAATAAATCTTTGTATGGCCTAAAGCAGTCACCTAGGCAATGGAATAAGAAGTTCGATGAATGCATGCTTACCTTAAAATTTAAAAGAAGCTCTTTTGATCATTGCTTATATTTTAAGGATAAAATGCCAGTGCCTGTTTTCTTGTTGATTTATGTGGATGACATGTTGATTGCTAGTCCTTGTCTGAAATCCATAGAGCATATTAAGAACTGTCTAAGTGATAAATTTGATATGAAGTTCTTAGGAGATGCTAGTAGAATCCTAGGCATGGACATTGTTAGAGATAGGAAGGTATCTACTCTCTGGTTGAAGCAAACTTCTTATGTAGAGAAAATTTTAAAGAAATTTTCCATGTTTGATGCAAAACCTGTTAACGTACCCTTAGCTGCTCATTTTGTGCTAAGTAAAGATCAAAGTACCAAAACTGATGCTGACTTTGATGTCATGAAAAATGTACCGTATTCAAATGCTATTGGGTCTATAATGTATTTGATGGTTAGCACTAGACCTGACATTGCTTATGCTGTTAGTTGCTTAAGTAGATATATGTCTAATCCTGGTGTGGTACATTGGAATGCTGTTAAGTGGTTGTTGCGTTATTTGAAAAACTCTATGCATTCTTATGTTTTTCTAAATATGCTGATGGTGTTAAGTTGAATGGTTATGTGGATTCTAATTATGCGAATGATAAGGACAATAGAAAATCTACTACTTCTTATGTGTTTACTTTGTGTGGAGCATGTATAAGTTGGAAATCGCAGCTGCAGCATATCGTTGCCTTGTCGACAACGGAGTCTGAGTATGTTGCTGTGACAGAAGCTTTGAAGGAAGCTGTCTGGCTGAAAGGTTTGATTTCCGAACTTAGCTTGCTTGAAGGTAAGGTAGAGGTATTTTCTGACTCTCAGTCTGGTATTCAATTATGTAAGAATCCTGTTTTTCATGACCGCACTAAGCATATTGATGTTAGATTTCATTACATTAGGGATGTAGTGGCTAAAGGATTAGTTAATCTTGAAAAGATTCCTTCTGAATATAATCCTGCTGATATGGGAACTAAGTGTGTTACCTATTTCTAAGTTACAATCATGTCTTAAAATTTTGAATTTTGATACAGGTGATTGATTACTAGGTGTTAACTACTTTGATTAGTATAACTGCTGTGTGCGTGTTATATGATTGTTACCCTGGTTATTGACTTTAACCTCTTTGTGTTGGTTATTGTCTGTGTTCTCTGTCTGTGCTGTGTGCTATGACAAGAACTTGGTCCACACAATGCTTTGTGTATTGTGGGGACCCTTTGGGCGATGATGAGTCATCTATTGGGTTATCCTTACGTCGAGGTGGAGCCGGTATTGTGCCAAGGTGGAGATTTGTTGAGTTATTGGCCCATTACCTATACTTGTCCAAATGGGCTTTGGCCCATCTCCCTTGATCTCATAACCGAGCCCCACTCTGCAGCCCCCTTTTCCCCATTGCAGCCCTCACCCCTCTCGGTGACCTAGCCTCCAGAATCTTCCTCCGCCTCTTCAGCTGGTTTTTGTCTCTTCGGAAATCTCACCATCTCTTCGTCTCCCTCTTGCCTTTATGTATGGTATGGTTAATGATGAAGTGTATGCTGCTGAAACCAGAAAATACCCAGTGTATTTCGCCTACCCCTTCCCCTTCGCTTTCTGTTCCGGCGGTGGCTGACCGTGGCTTTGTGCTCCGGCCGTAAGGTGGTTTCCGATTGCTTGCCGTGTGAAAAGCTTTGTGCTTTGGTGCTGTGTGTGCTCGGCTGGGCAGATCTCGGGCAGTGCTTGGCCGTGTGTCTCGGGCAGTGATCTCGGGCACTGTGTGTCTCCATCTGTTGGATTCGATACCTTGGTTCCCCGGTGACGACGTGGATTGGATACCCAGCTCGACCTGAGCCCTAATCCTTTAATCTTGTTTTCATTCCAGTTTATGTTTTATATATTGGAATTGTATACTGTGATTTTGTTTGTTTCTTGATTGCAGGTTGTTGATCGAGATTGAAAGCGGGACGTAAACATTACAACCATCGATTAAAGCCGGAGTCTCTACAGAATATCCATTTACGTTAACATGAACATATATAGACGCACATGGTCATCATGTGGTACTAATACATGATACTAAAGAAAGTAGTGATTCCTCTCCTGCTTGACTTAGTCTTACTAGTCTCTGTTGGTTAAAGTTAGATCAATGATGACCAAAGATCGGACGGCTCCAACATGGTCACCATGTGTACTAATATGTGATTTTAAAGAAAACAGTAATTCCTCTCCTGCCTGCCTTAGTCTTACTAGTCTCTGTTGGTTAAATTTAGTTCGATGATGTGCATTAGATCATGGGGTCCACATATTTCGATATGAACACCCATGGCCCCATATGCATTTGGGGACTTCCTATATAAACTGAGGACAAATTAGCAATAAATCATTGGCCAAGGGTTTCTTGGTGATACTGGTAACGAGCTTCCTTTCACTGAACCTAGAAATCTTGGTCCTTAAGAGTTTATTATGTACTACAATTTTTTGTTTTGCTTTTTTATGGTATGAAATTTTTTAGACCCCTCTAGTTTAAATAATTACGAATTACACCTTCTAGTTTAAAAAAATAACGTGTACACCCTCTGCGATATATTTTGATGTCAAATCATATTGGAAATAACTGTAATTTTTCCTCTACATGTTACAAATTTGAAGGTGAATTTGTAATGCAACTATTTTACAAAGGAGGCAATTTTTTTTTTTAATTGAGCATTAGAGATGCTCAAACCCAAAAACTACAAGAAACAAACTAATACAATGCCGGGTTCAGAAGACAACCAACAACACAAAAAGAATTACAATGTTTCTGGTAATCTCAAGCAGACTAATGTACGCTGAAACCAATCTAATGCAGAGTAAGGATAAATTCAGAGTTTATTCGTTGTGATCCACTGGCAAGATCTTATTTTCACCAACTCAACTGTTGTAGCAACTGAAGTCTCCTCATTTCAGAACATTTTTTATTACGAACTAGCCAAATACTCCAAATAATACATTTCCATATAGTAAGCCACTTTCCTTTCCCTAACGAACCGTTCAAGGATCTAAGTGGTGCCAGAAATTTATGAATGGGTCTTCATGAAGCAATATTATAAAATTGAACCATCTATAACACTCTTTCTACACATTGTTGGCAGAGTAGCAAGAAAAGAATAGATGTTTGCAATCCTCCACTACTTCACCAGACAAAGCACAAAAAGTAGCAATTGAATCTAGAATGATACCTCTTCGCATCAAATTAGTTTTAGAAGGTACCCTGTTCTGTAACAATTTCCAAGCGAAGCTATATACTTCTTAGGGATCATTGAGTTCCACACTATCCTTAGAGCTTTAACCTCGAGGGATTGAATCCTCATTCCACCACTTTTCAACTAGTTGTAGGCTGGTTTGTGGTATATGAACCACAACTATCAAGCTTCCACCTCCATGAGTCGTCCATATTAGGATTCCTGCTACAATTGTCAAAGAAACTCACAAGAACATTAAGTAATATTTTCTCCCATTCGAATAAGTCTCGTCGCCAATCCCATATCCATTCCCACACGCGATCGACCCAAGCACCCTTTCCTAAATCAAACAGTTACCTACTCGATCAACAGAAAACTATATATGAAACTATCTAGTGTCGCAACCATTGCCCATAATTCTCTCCATCCCAGCCCAAAACAATTGTTATTATTTGCTAGACGTGTTTACACAAGTCCCTCCACCACAAAGATGACTTCCCCCTGAATTAGACCCCATCATCCCCAAGCCCAAATCCCCAATCCCATGGCCCACCCCCATATCTTGATTCAAGAAATCTACCCTGTATATTTTTCTCTAGTCAACCTCTAACCACATCTACCAAGTAATGCTAAGTTAAAAAGATTGAGATCTCTAACAGCGTAACCACACTCCTCTCTAGATTCACACAGTTTAGACCACTTGACCCAAGCAATTTTAAGACCCCTTCCTGATGGGTGATTTCCTACCACAAGTGTACAATGTCAAGTTTTAGTATAGAAATTTAAAGTACGGATGTCAAACCCACATATATTGAAAATTAAATTTATACCAAGTACTATAATTAAAATATCCATCTTTATCTAGAAATCAATAAAGTTAGTTTATTAACTAAATAATTAAAATAGACTAGCAAGATGAAGATTTAAATGGATACAATCAATGAGAACAAATTTTAGATGTTCGACTTCACTTAACTATCCACTGTGTCTTGTTCTTCTAGTTTATTTGTGATGCCGGAGAATTATTGGTGTAAATCCCGGTATAGTATTGATCCTTAATGGATTTTAATAGTGGCAATTATGAATTAAGTGCGGTATTGGGACTCCCGAGGATTTTAAATCCGGTATTTGGGGTCGTTGGATCCAAGGGTTGAGATTGTATTCTCATTGTGGTAATAAACCTTGAAATTTGCTTTTTTGGTGGGATCTGGGGTTCGGGGTGCTTTGAATTGAGGCTGGCAATGGAAATTGAGATTGTGAGGTAATTATTGAACACATATGATTTTTTTATGAGTCATGATGTATTTGTGGGAGACTCGGGATTTTGGAGCCTTGGTACTATATATACCAAGTGGAACTTCTCCATCTCTCTCTCTCACGCGTCTCTCTCTCCCCAAACCCATTTCCCTTCCCCTTTTCTTCTTGGAGCAAATTCGTTGGAGGCTCGACTTGGGAGCCGGAATTCTCGAAGATAAGTTGGTAATCTTCTTCTCCTCACTTTTATATTCGATTTGATAGTAGTATTGTGGATTTTGGTTAGGATTTGGGTTGGATTTGGGATTTGGGAATTTTTTGTTAAAATCAAAGTTGTGCTTTAGGTGTTTTTATTGGCTTTAAATGGAGTATTCGAGGTGTTGATGGTGTAAGGGGTGTTGGTTTTGAGTTTGGGTGTGAAAAACACCATTAAAGCTCGAGTTTTTTGAAAAATCCCAGGTCGCGATCGATCGCGGCATGGCCCCGATCGATCGCGACAAGAATCTGGAAATTGAAGAAGATGCACAATGTTGACGATCGATCGATAAATCTCAGCGATCGATCGCGAGAAGGTTCTGTTTGGCAATGGGTGCGCGCGATCGATTGCGACAAAAGCGGCGATCGATCGCGGCTCGAAAGTTTGAGTTTTTTCAAAACTTTGTTAAGAGTTGGGATTTTGGAAACGGGGTTTAATTAGCCGATTTTTCAGGGCAATGTTTACATTCCAATGGGAATGCTACACTTTTAAAATGGAATGGTTGGAGCCAAACTTTAATAAAAATGGACTACTAAATTGTACTATTGGTTATCTCCAAACATTCAAAATGGAATATTTTGGTTAGTATGCATGCTTCGCCCGGTTTTTTAAAATGGTTAATCGTCAAGGATTGACGATATAATTGGAGGTTGTGAACGTGCTTGGGCACGTGGTTACATGCTTGTAATTAATTGTGAGTTATTTTATGTGGTAGTACATAATTCACGGGGTAGCGGGACAAAGGCAAGGTTTGATTCGGACTACGAGATTATAAGGTATGTATAACGTACGAGCATAGCTTTTTATATTATGCAACTGTGAAATGCATGATATACTGTTATTGCCATGAATGGGTACGAGCAATGGTTGAGATGTTGTCGCTATGGAGCGAACATCGGTTATGAATGTCGCTGCTACTGAGTAAGCGATGACATGGGAATGTGAAAATATCGTTTAGATACGTGTGATATCTATAATCATTATAAATGATTGGAATTCATTAATTATGGAAATTGGCAATTAGTGAATGGATTTAGTTAATGAAATGATTAACTGGCTTTTGGGAATTTGATGGTTTCGCTGGTTTTGAGAACAGGAACAGCACGGGGGATCCCATGTGGTAACGATACTACAGGGAGTATCTTTTACATTACAGTTTTATATTCTGTAAATTATATATTGTGATTATTGGATCGGTGGTATTGGTATGCTCACCCCGTGTGGGGGCTGTCACTGTTGGGGCATGTGGAACATGCACATTGGTAGCTCCGGAGTTGGGATCGAGCTATGGATTGGAGGTGCTTTCAGGACCGAAGTACCAGTACCGGTATTGAGTACAGTATTTTATACATTAAATACACATACACTCATTCAATGCTCGCATGTGAGCACTACTATATGTGTATATGGTTTGTATAAAAAGGCAATGGCCTTTCTCTCTTCATTTATGTGTTGCATGCAATTAATTAAGGGATTGCTAAATGAATCGAGAACATGTTAGTGTATTATCAGATGCATACTTAAAGGTTGAGTGGTATGGGGGATTTAAACATTATATGGAATAATGTAAGAAATTTTATTGTTGGTATATAATGCTATGGTAGCATGTGGTTTTCCCCCTGATTATTTGATTGTATGCACTAAATACATGGGTTAATATACTAATAGCGGGTTAAGGGCACCAGGGTCCTTACATTAGTGGTATCAGAGCAGTTGTTTGCTCTGTGGGGCTGTTGAGGGCCTAGGAACATGTTAATGGAAACGGGTAGCACATACTTATGCATGATGGTAGTTAGCGTTGTCAACTATTTGCTTATGTGCGTTTATGATATGGGATTGCAAATGGAATGTGCTATTGCTAACCATGGTGGTTGTAGGGATCGTATGGGGTACGATGGGATGACATTAATGGTAATGTTTGGCACTTGATGTAATAAGTGCTGAGAAATCTTATTTTGTAGAAAAATCAGGGAATGAGACTGGATATACTGTCTGAGGACAGGAAATGGTGGATAATGGAACAGACAATGGCACAATCTGGTATGGTTACCCTATGATTATGGATGCAGGTATGTGCAGTTTACACATGAGTTATTGTGCTTGCAAAGGTATTACAATTTTGGTACTGCTACGGGTATATCGACTAGCGATGTATCAGGATATTTGTCGCTGTCATATCGTAGCGAGGGTCGCTGATATGTCGAAGCGAGGGATGTCATTGAGCCGCCGATATAACGTAGTAGGATTTGTGAACTGTGGTATTAACTGCGCATATTGATATCTTTGTATTGATATAGGTATAATGAGATATCAAGGAGAATACTTGTCGCTGTCATATCGTAGCGATGAAGAATATTTGCCGCTAATATGTAGAAGTGAATAACACGCCGATGTCATATTATAGCGAGGGATATTATGCTGCTGATATGTCGAAGCGATGGGTATTACATGATAGAATACTTGCTGCTAATATGAAGTGAAGAACACGTCGTTGTCATATTATAGCAAAGGGTATTACATGATAGAATACTTGCCGCTAATATGAAGCGAAGAACACGCCGCTGTCATATTATAGCGAGGTATTAATGCCGCTGTCATACCGTAGCGATGGAGAATATTTGCCGCTAATATGTAGAAGCGAAGAACACACCGTTGTCATATTATAGCGAGGGATATTATGTCGTTGGTATGTCGAAGCGAGGTAGCGATGAAGTATATTTGCCACTAATATGTAGAAGCGAAGAACACGCCGCTGTCATATTATAGCGAGGGATATCATGCCGCTAGTCCTTCGGCGATGGTTCATGCCGTCGGGTATATATAGCGATGGTTCATTCGCTAGTCTTTTGGCAATGGTTCATGCCGCCGGGTATATATAGCGATGGTTCATTCCGCTAGTTCTATGGCGATGGTTCATGCCACCGGATATATATAGCGATGGTACATTCTGCTAATTTTATTGCTATGGTTCATGCCGCCGAATATACATATTGCGATGTTTCATACTGCTGATTCTATGGCGAGGGTTTATGCCGCCGATTCTATAGCGATGGTCTATTCCGCTGATTCTATAGCGAGGGTTCATTCCGCTGATTCTATATTGCGATGTTTAATTCCGCTGATTCTATATAGCGAGGGCTCATGCCGCTGATTTTATAGCAATGGATGCTGATTGCTTACCGCTATTGGGCGAGGAATACATGTATGCCGCTATCTTGTTAGCAATGAGTTATGGTATATTGCTATTTTGTTAGCATTATTATGGATGTCATGTATTGATATGCACCGTCATGGGATGACGATGATATTGTGAATGCCATGTGTTGACATGTACCATCACATGATGACGATGACATAGAGGATGTTCTATGTGGACGGATGCCGTCGTTACGATGAAAAATACATGTAAGTATATATATTTAGTCGTATGGTTTGAGTGCCGATAGTGGGCACAAGGTGGTGTCTGCATCACCGATTGACGAGACCATTATGCCGAGCAGGTTTGCTCGATGAATGAATGGATGCACCGTACATGAAGTGTACCGCATCACATATTTGAGGTAAATATTTTTGGAGTAGTGTTACCTTTGGGTATACTCGTTGGGATGACTTTGACCAAGTGACTGGTGGTAGGAATTGTTATTGAGGAAACTACTTGCATATACCGATATCACATATGGTGGATACTGTCACACCCACACATGAAGGTGTGGAATAAATCCTAATGGGTTAGGATTGCTTTGTGGTTGGGTAGGGACGCCGGGATGTCCGTTGTGCATTGGTGTTAGAGAAATATTGGGTGATGACCCACTACTCTAATTGATGGTACGGTATAGTATACAGGGGTGGAACGTATGACACGTTGGTAGGTTCGGTATAAACCTAAGGAGGCAACGATCTGCTAGCCAGGTATTGTAGCAGTATTACAGTGATTTTGTTGTAGCCATTATACTACTCGTTGGAACCGAGTTTGGTGAATCGTATGATGATACGATGAGGGTTTATAGTGGACTCTTGTAATCACTATGTGGGATGAGAATTGAGGCCGGAAATACCTCACGGGGACGTTTATACGTCAAATGTTTTGAGGGATTTGTATAGGGACAACTCAATTTTGTTGAATCCTTGCACATTGAACACAATGGGGACACGATCGGAATTGTGAAATATAGTTAGTGGGGTGACACTACTATATTGATTGTATCTCTTGGAGAGATTTGGAACATACTATTATGGAGAAAGCTAGTGTTGATCAAGGGTTGATTGTAAATAAGTCATGGTAGGCATTACTGGTATTGACTGCGTAATGACTCTCTATTTTTTTCGGTGAGACGTACGAGGAGATGTCTCTGGGAAGATGCTCGAGAATGTGGAGTACTATGGTATTAGTACAGAGCATCGTTAGAATGAGTATACATTGTGTATACGGACTTCGTTTTGGTATTAGTATACATTGTGTATACGAATTTCATTTTGATAATAGTAGCAATGATGCACTATTCTGAACCAGTTGTGTATTTATTGGTTCCGAGATATATTTTGGTATAAATATATCCAGGTTTTCCCGAACGGTGGTTCGAAGTTGGAAAGTCATGGGTTTATGACATTTTCCTTGTGAGGAAGGCAGTATTTATATACCTATTGGGAATCTTTGGAAGATTCGATGAGTCGGTTGTGTGATGTTAATGTTGGAATCACACCCTTGGTCGTTGGTGCACCGATCATCATTCACTGGGTGATTGACAGTGGTATTTGGGGCTTGTGGGTATGATTGGAAATACCCTAACCAAGTGCATTGAGTATGCATGTGGTGCTGGCACTTAGGCATGTATACCGATGTGTGTATATGATGCCCGTACTTTGGTACTTGTCGAGCATCGGATTAGTATGCTTGGATGGATAAATCTTTGGTCAGAGATTGTGGCATCTTGAGATTGGAAATCTCAACGACACGGTGTATTCTGAAGAATGATCGTGAGGACTGGTTGACTCCCTTGAGGAGGGATTGTCGTGTATTGACGCCATGCTAATTCATTACTGGGTGATTTGATAGCATCCCTATGTTAGGACTGTTGAATCCTAGGGTAAACGATGGATGGCCGGGATTCAATCTGTTGGGTGTTGTTGTTGACACGTATGGTGAGAATGCAATTGATTTTCTTGCATGTTCTCTATGGGAACTTGAGACCTTGTGGAGTCTCGATGGTATGTTCGGACCGAGATATGATTTCTTGGAACACAAGGATGTAGGCATCTTTGGAGATATGTTTGTGTTGATAGGTGGCCGTGAGTTGCCCGATCCCGAGTTGCAAACAGTGCAACTACTCCCTCGACGGAGATGGATTTGGAAAGCGGAAACCGGGTTCGGTATGTGTATACTGTGGTATACTAGTGGTCTCCGTTGTAACGATGTGTGTTTGACATCGTAGACTAAGTGGTGGAGATATCGTGGAAGAGTTATCTACGTTGGAATCAGGGATGATTCGAGTAGCTGGCAGTTAGAGTTGACTGACTGCTTTTGGATGATTAGCATCGAAGTATGCTAACGTATTTTTAAGATTGTAATGGTTTGAGAGGTTTACTCCATTCCAGAATTGGTGCGAGGTCGGTGTCCTCGCAGTTGGTGTATCGTTCATGATGCGCTCATGATTCGACGATGTGAATTCGTTTGGATTGTGTGGTCTTGGCAGTACGTGGGGTAAGCTTGTGCAAATTTCGAGGATGAAATTTTATTAGTGTGGGATAATTGTGATGCCCGAGAATTATTGGTGTAAATCCCGGTGTAGTATTGATCCTTAATAGATTTTAATAGTGGCAATTATGAATTAAGTGCGGTATTGGGACTCCCGAGGATTTTAAATCCGGTATTTGGGGTCGTTGGATCCAAGGGTTGAGATTGTATTATCATCGTGGTAATAAACCTTGGAATTTGTTTTTGGTGGGATCTGAGTTCCGGGGTGCTTTGAATTGAGGCTGGTAATGGAAATTGAGATCGAGAGGTAATTATTGAACACATATGATTTTTTTATGAGTCGTGATGTATTTGTAGGGGACTCGGGAATTTGGAGCCTTGGTACTATATATACCAAGTGGACTCGGTGTTCAATCATTTTTCCTTCTCCCTCTCTCTCTCTCTCACGGGTCTCTCTCTCCCCAAACCCATTTCCCTTCCCCTTTTCTTCTTGGAGCAATTTTGTTGGAGGCTCGACTTGGGAGCCGGATTTCTCGAATATAAGTTGGTAATCTTCTTCTCCTCACTTTTATCTTTGATTTGATAGTAGTATTGTGGATTTTGGTTAGGATTTGGATTGGATTTGGGAATTTTTGGTTAAAATTCAAAGTTGGGGTTTAGGTGTTTTATTGGCTTTAAATGGAGTATTTGAGGTGTTGATGGTGTAAGGGGTGTTGGTTTTGAGTTTGGGTGTGAAAAACATCATTACAGCTCGAGTTTTTCGAAAAATCGCAGGTCGCGATCGATCGCGGCATGTCGCCGATCGATCGCGACAAGAATCTAGAAATTGAAGAAGATGCACAGTGTTGGCGATCGATCGCTAAGTCTCAGCGATCGATCGCGAGGGGTTTGGCGATCGATCGCAGAGACTCGCGATCGATCGTGAGAAGGTTCTTTTTGGCAGCGGGTGCGCGCGATCGATCGCAACAAAAGCGGAGATCGATCACGGCTCGAAAGTTTGAGTTTTTTCAAAACTTTGTTAAAAGTTGGGATTTTGGAAACGGGGTTTAACTAGCCGATTTTTCGGGGCAACGTCTACATTCCAATGGGAATGCTACACTTTTAAAATGGAATGGTTGGAGCAAAACTTTAATAAAAATGGACTACTCAATTGTACTATTGGTTATCTCTAAACATTCAAAATGGAATATTTTGATTAGTATGCATGCTTCGCCTGGTCTTTTAAAATGGTTAATCGTCAAGGATTGACGTTATAATTGGAGTTTGTGAACGTGCTTGGGCACGTGGTTGCATGCTTGTAATTGATTGCGAGTTATTTTATGTGGTAGCACATAATTCACCAGGTCGCGGGGCTAAGTCAAGGTTTGATTCGGACTACGAGATTATAAGGTACGTATAACGTACGAGCATAGCCTTTTATATTATTGCAACTGTGAAATGCATGATATACTGTTATTGCCATGAATGGGTATGTATTGGGAACTATATGGTGCCGCTATGGAGCGAGCAATGGTTGGGATGTTGTCGCTATGGAGCGAACATCGAATGTCGCTGCTACTGAGTAAGCGATGACATGGGAATGTGGAAATATCGTTTAGATATTATAAGTGATTGGAATTCATTAAGTATGGAAATTGACAATTAGTGAACGGATTTAGTTAATCAATGAAATGATTAACTGGCTTTTGGAAATTTGATGGTTTCGGTTGTTTGAGAACAGGAACAGCACGGAGGATCCAATGTGGTAACGATACTATACAGGGAGTATCTTTTACATTACAGTTTTGTATTCTGTAAATTATGTATTGTGATTATTGGATCGGTGCTATTGGTATGCTCATCCCGTGTGGGGGCTGTCACTGTTGGGGCAGGTGGAACAGGTACATCGGTAGCTCCGGAGTTGGGATCGAGCTATGGATTGGAGGTGATTCCACGACCGAAGTACCAGTACCGGTATTGAGTATAGTATTTTATACATTAAATACACATACACTCATTCGATGCTCGCATGTGAGCACTACTATATGTGTATATGGTTTGTATAAAAAGGCAAGAGCCTTTCTCTCTGCATTTATGTGTTGCATGCTATTAATTAAGGGATTGCTAAATGAATTGAGAACATGTTAGTGTATTATCTTATGCATACTTAAAGGTTGAGTGGTATGGGAGATTTAAACATTATATGGAATAATGTAAGAAATTTTATTGTTGGTATATAATGTTATGGTAGCATGTGGTTTTCCCCCTGATTATTTGATTGTATGCACTAAATACATGGGTTAATACACTAATAGCGGGTTAATGGCATAGGGGTCCTTACATTATTAGCCAAGAATCATATGTTATTCTATTACCTCTCCCGAGTGTTAAATAGAAATTATTATTCAACAACAATATTGATATGTCAAGCTAAGAATAGTTATCAAACAATTTGAATAGCACTATGATTCCATGCAAGGTTTTAATGGAGTTATATGTTTGTCGGCTGTATAAACATCACGATATAAATTTTTACGGTCATATTCAAAATTCCCTCTCTCGAGTGATAGATTTCAAACAAATATTATGATTCAAATAGAAATCAGTTAAATTCCTACGGTCCTATTCAAAATCCATTTTCTCGGCTCATCTTTTCATGAGAATTCCTAAGATAACTTTTCCACAGTACGCTAAATCAATTGAAGAGGCACTCCTTGAATCTTCCACATGAGTAGGATCACCCCCAAACTTGTTGGTTGAGTAATCATCATCATGTACCGCAACTTGATTCGTCGTTCCTTGATGTGTAGAGATCATCTCATCCTCATGGCTGCTTGCTAAAAATATTTTCGGAAGAATCTCTATTTGTTGCTCTAGGCGATGCATGGAGTTGGTCTGATTTTGGTCCTTGTTTCACATGATGCCACGAATCTGCAAACAATATCCTCCAACTGAGTCTTGACTTTTTCATAACTATTTTTATCTTATCTTTGATGCTCAAATGGTTGCTGTGTACAATGAGAATAGTGATATTCTGGTGGATATTGGTGACTCCAAGCCCGCAGTGAAGGATCTCAATGCCACTGGTACTCAAAATCTGACATATCGTTAATCATGTTCAACACACTATATTCATCTCTATTAAACATAGGACAACCAGTTTCCAAAGCTCCTTTAAATACCAACTCATGTGTTTCCGCATCCAATCCATTGTAGAATATTGAAGAAAAGCACAGTTTGAAAAAGTCATGGTTGAATCTCTCTCAAGATGCATAGAACGGTTTTGAGTGTTATTGGGCATTGCTTGTAAATACGTGTTGATGAATCATCTCCAAATACCTCACAAGAAAAACAACAATTAAAAAAAAACTAAAAAAGCGATTCTAAATTAAAATCAAGACTACTTGGTAACAATACTAGTATAAACATAATTAAATCAATTCCTGACAAAGGCGCAAAAAACTTGATTGGTGCTTTCCTACTGCAAGCATATGGTGTAAAGTTTTAGTATAGAAATTTAATGTACGGATGTCGAACCCATACGTATTGAAAACTAAGTTTATACCAAGTACTGTAATTAAAATAGCACTAACTTTATCTAGAAACCAATAAAATGAGTTTATTAACTAAATAATTAAAATAAACTAACAATATGAAGATTTAAATGGGAAAAAAATCAATGAGAACCGATTCTAGAGGTTCGACTTCACTTAACTATCCACTATATCTCGTTCTTCTAGTTTATTAGTCAATAATCATATGTTATTCTATTAACTCAGCTGATGTTAAATAGAAAGTATCATTCAATAATCTTGATATGCGTATCTAAGTTTAGCTAAACAATTTAAATAGCACTATGATTCATTGCAAGGCTTCAATGAAGTTATACGCATGTCGACTGTGTAAACTATACGATGTAAATTCCTATGGTCCTATTCAAAATCCACTCTCTGAGTGATAGATATCAAATAACTATAACAATTTTACTAGTGACCAGTTAATTGAACTTAAACAAATCAAGAATCACAAGTAAACTATATGAAAAACCAAAATATATTCCTCAAATAATCATCGACATAGTTTCAAGTCAAGCTACGTTTACCTCTAAAAAATAGAATTAGTACATGAATAAATCGAAGAAAACATATAGACATGATTTTTACCTCTCTTTTTCATGGTTAATTCTCTTTTTACCTCAAATTTGAAATTAACTCCGTCATCTTGTGTCATGCTTGTATTAATGCCTCTTTCTATGTTATGCAAGGTGGTATTTTAAGGGGTTCCAGAAGGGAAAGATTACTGAGTAAATTTGTTGAGAATGAGTGTGACAAAATAGACTTATGGACATATACATGAGGTGATTTCACTTGCATTGGTTTCAGTTATGCAGAAACCAAATCCGCTTATGCACTGAATATCATCATATTAAGAAATATAATGACAGATATTCCAACAGAGTAAAACATGAGACTCAACGGCTTAAACAACTTGTACTGGATGATTTTGAGGTTAATTCTTATCTTCTTTTTTAACCAAACCTCTCTCACAGGATAAATTCAATTAACAATGTTGTTGAATCTAATCTATGTTAATAATGATCACAGATTTCTGAGGACGAAAAGTATAACCAGAAGCTAGACTCGGGACTCTATACACTTCAGGTGTCTCCCTCAGACTTATGGTATTAGCAATCTAACTTTACGTTCTTGACTTGCTGTGTTGTATAACTATCTATTTCTACAGTTAATCTGTAATTTTGGGTCATCTTTGGACGGCTGAGTAAGTCTTACCACCTTAAAGAATGGTTTTAGCAGTGGCTTCTTGGTAGATCCTGTCACATTTTTTTTTCGTTTAATTGATGTTGTCCTTTCGTAGGCACTCATCCCCTCGGATGAGAGCAAGAAAAAATTGTAACTAAAGCAGCAAAAGTTAACAAAGAAGGATGTTAAGGATATACTTCAGGTATTAATTATCCTCGGACCTTTTATAAATTACAGCATCGTATTACAATTGCTATAAAAGAACAGTTTCATGTTTACTTGAGGCCATCGGTTGACCCTTAGCACTCTATTCTACCTGAAAAAGTCTAGAATGAGGTGAAATGCATATGGCATGCCTATGATTTTCTTAAACTTTTATTTCTTTAACATTCTTCTTATGTTTTGTTGTGTTAGATTTGTTCAAGGATAGAGTTTATTTCATCATGTATATATTGATAAAAAAAATGTGAGTGAAGGGTTTCTTGTGTTTGTTTGATTCCTTTACGTAGTTTTGAAAGTTGTGTAAATATATGTGTTGAGTATATGTCTGTAATTGCTAATTCTGGATGCATGCTCGTTTTAATATGTAGTCTGTGTACGAATTCGTTATCCATTTATTTAAATAATTTTTTGTTTTCGTTATTTTTGGCAGGATTATCTTGTGCTGGTAACTGGTAATTGAGTTATTTCTTACTTAGTTCAAAAATAGCTATTTGGCCTCCCATAACTTGTCTGCAGATAAAGCCTATGGTAGTCAGCATACTGAGCTGAGATACACTTATATCTCTCACTGGAAATCGGTATCTAAGATTAATTGAGTTTTACATGCTTGTGATCTGCATTTAGGAGTAACATAGGTGGTGATGTTGCACTCTGGCCCTTGTTATGCTGGCACAAATGATCCATTATTTTCAGTTTAAGATTTTTCTTCTTTAATAATAATTTATTTTACTTTGAGTTGAGGCCCTGCCTACATAGCATTACTCTTTGCATTATATTTTTTTGGTTAATGGTGTTGTCTAATTACACGGCAGATAAGAAGGCCAACCATGCTGTCAAGGTCAGTAGAAATGATAGATCCCCTTTTGTAAAGAGTCATGATGTGTTGTCTCTATTATTCTCCTTGCTACCAACAATTTAAAGTGTTGTATCTCATGTTGTAAACTTATTTGAAGTTAGTTCGAAGACACGTTTTGTGATATCCTCGAAACGATTAATTGCAATTTCGGCATTAATTGTGTTTATATGATTAATTGTGGTGGTAATTAATTATGTGCTGGATTTAATGATCTTATGGAAATGCAAGGTCACATGGAAAGAGTGACCCGGGAGTGCATTTCAGGGTACATGTTGTGCATGTTGGGAGAATTGTATATTAGCATGATTTATTTGTTATGATTATCAATTAAATGAAAAGCATGAGTTTAATAATGATTTTGGTGCAATTTTGGTGGAATGCCTTTTAAATATCATGTTGGGATGTTTAATACATCATGTGAGTTGTGGGGAGTCAATTTGACTTGCTTTAAAACCTCTACCCCCACCTTTACCAAATCACTTTACTAAATTCCCCAAAATCATTCCTCAAACCCTTCCTCCTCTCATTTTCGTTTTTGACCAAAGAGGTGGAGAGAAATCCTTCCAAAAACCTTGATTTGTGGAATTTGTTGGGAGATTTGGAGTCCCCAAGAGGTATGGTTACCTCCTTGTTGTTTTTGTAGAGTTTGATTTGAGTTTGAAATGGTTTTGAAGGGTTTTGGAAATGGGTTATTTTGGGTTGGAATTATTTTGGTTGAATGTTGAGTTTTTGAGATGTTTAAAGTGTATATAGAAGGTTATTATGTGTTTAATGTTATTGGTTTGATGGTAGGGGAGTTTGTATGGATTGGAATGGAGTTTTGGAGCATTAATGGCGATTTTTCGCGACACAGGACTCGGCGATCGATCGCGAGGTGGCAATACGCTCCAGAAGCTTATGGCGATCGATCGCCACATTTGGGCGATCGATCGGCGAGGGTGGCGATCGATCGCGCCAAATGTGGCGATCGATCGCCGAAAGAACAAAATTTCATGTTCGGGCAGAGTGATCTCGCGATCGATCGGCCCTTCGCAGCGATCGATCGCGAGACACAAAATATGATGATTTTGATTATTTTTGTAGGATTTTTGGTATTGGACTATTATTGGGTTCTAATATTGATTTGTGTGAATATGTAGAACCATCCCAGGTGGCAACACAGCCAATGAAGTGAAGTCCTACCACATCCTACTTTTGGAAAGGTACGTAGAAGACGTACGGGCACCCAACGGTACATGTATCTAATATACTCATTGTTTATGCATTGTGGATGCGAGTATATGTGGAATTATGCATTGTGGATGCAAATACATGTTGAATTATGCATGATGATTGTATATGCATATGATGGTTATTGGTGCACATCCCATGAGTCATGGTCATCCCTTGATGATTTTAATGCTTGCCGCTATTTGGTTTGTTGCCGCTAAATGTGAAGCGAGGGGTGGGAGCGCCGCATGTCACATTTGAGCGTGGTTATCATATAGGGCGAGGAAAGAATATTTGCCGCTCAATGTGAAGCGAGGGGTGGGAGCGCCGCATGTCCATTGAAGCGAGGTTATTCTATGCCGCCTATATGTAAATAAGCGAGGGGCATTAAAATACATTGTGATGGACAGACTAGGGATTGGTGATTGGTATTTGATGATGATGAAATGGTATTATGTCATGACATGTGTAGACCATTAAATAATCTATTGATTATACTCATGAGTTATGGTACATGGACAACCAAACTGGAAGCGTTTAAATTGCATGGGAAAAACAGGAAGTGTTTTATTGAAATTTATGCATTTACGCCTTATATTCATATTGTGTTGAATATGAATGATATTATTGCTCATGTTTGGGGGTTGTCCTTGTAGGTACACTTTTGGCATGATAAGAAGGGCTAAGGCGGGTTGAGGCGGTGAGCTTGAGAAGAACACTTTTGGGAAAAGAAGGACATGATTACTTTTCTATAGTGTCTACTCTAGGAGTATTGTAAAGCTATAGTTGATAACATTCATTTTGATTGAAAATGTAATTAATCCATTGTTAGTCCTTGTATTGGCATGTAACTCTTAAGGCTCATGGTTTTAACACGAACATTTACACTCTGATGATATATGTTAGCCCCAATTATGCCCTTAATCCGCACTTAAGGAACTAGGGTCCTTACATTAGTGGTATCAGAGCAGTGGTTAGAGAACCCGGGAACGAGTGAAGGGTAGCCTTAGCATGATTGGCTAGGTGCTTACATTTGAAGCATGTTTATGCATGTGGTGCATATTGTTGTATATACTGTTATACTAACATGCTTATTATCATTTCTGTTATCTAACGGCATAACATATATATTTGTTTTGGAATTGTTGTTAACCCTTGTGTTACAGCATGGCTGCTATGAACGCGGGGAACCTTAATGAAGAGGTCGGTGATGTTGGGAGTGTGAACGCTAGCATTGGTCAGGCAAACCCTCTACCTCCACCAGCTGTAGGCATGGAACCAGTAGCTCAGTTATTACTACCTGGTGAGATCAGCTTGACTCAGTTTCTGTCTTACCACCCGCCCCGGTTTGAGGGGACAAAATCAGGAGAGGAGGCTGAGGAGTGGTTAGAAAGGCTTGAACTGATATTTGTATCGGCTCCTTGTGCTGTCACAGCATGGCTGAGGCTGGCGGAGTTCCAGTTGGCAAAGAAACCTTTAATGTGGTGGAGGAGCACGGTAATGGAACTGAGAGCACAGGGTGCAGTGATCGATTGGACGCTCTTCAGAACCCGGTTTCTGAACCGGTACTTCTCTGCGGCGGCGAGACAGACGAAGGAAGATGAGTTTGCAAGCTTAAAACAAGGGAGCATGTCGGTGTCAGACTATGCCATGCAGTATTCCTTGTTGCTGAGGTATGTTCCACACATTGCCACCAATGGACATGCGAAGATGAGAAACTTCATGAAGGGATTGCGACCGGAGCTTTTTGACCGGGTTATCACCAATAACCCCACTTCCTTTGATGATGCTCTCACAAGAGCAGAGCTTGCTGAGATTGGAGTTGGAGCCTATCCTAATGCCGTACCCCCACAAGAATCACAACAGAGGCAAGCTACTGATAGCTTGAGGCCCCGAGGGGAGTCATTTAAACCTCGTGGTGCCTCTTCATCTTCGCGGTTCAGTGGGAAGAAATTCTTTGGTCAGAAACAAGAGAACAAGAAGAACAATTGGTCAGCCAATCGAGGGCCTACGCAAGGAAATAGATCGGGGCAGTTAAGGTGCGACAATTGTGGAGAGCCACATTCTTCGAGTAAGTGCCCTGCCTGTTATAGTTGTGGCAAGATGGGCCACATCTCTCGGTATTGCCCCACTCGGGGAGGACAGTCAGAGTTCAGGGAAACAGGCCGAGATTTGATGACAGGACAGTGCACCAGAGGCAGCAGTTTGTGCCTCGACCATCGGGAGGTCAGACAGTGGGACCGTCCCAGGGACAGGTGTATGCGCTGACCAGAGAGCAGGCTCAGGCAGCCCCAGAGGAGGTGATCGCCGGTACGTGTCATTTATTTACGTACCCTGCTTTTATTTTGATAGATACAGGTGCCTCCCACTCTTTTGTATCTGTGGGCTTTGTGGAGAGACACCATATGCGCACGTCTTCTTTACCCACACCTCTCATGGTCTCGACACCCACTGGAAGAAATGTCGTTGCCGATCAGTTTATGGCAGATTGCCTCATTTATTTTGAGGGCAACGAGTTGAAGGCAGACTTGATTGTGTTGGGCATGTCAGACTTCTACTGTATCATGGGTATTGACATTCTGAACAGATATCAGGCAGTGGTAGATTGCCGGCAGAGAATAGTGAGGTTCAGATCTGATTTGGGTATACAATGGACTTTTTATGGCAACGGTTCTCGCGCGAAGATTCCTTTGATTTCAGCAATCAAGATGACCCAATTGTTGGAACGTGGCCACACGGGCTATCTCATCTATGCCGTGGACACGTCTGGGAAGAATAAAGAATTGAGAGTTGAGGATGTACCGGTCGTGGCAAAATTTGCTGATGTATTCCCAGAAGAGATCCCAGGTTTCCCACCGGCTAGAGAAGTCGAGTTTGGGATCGAGTTATTACCAGGAACGTCCGCTATTTCTCGTGCTCCTTACAGGATGGCACCGGCGGAGTTGAGAGAATTGAAGGAACAGTTGCAGGATCTCCTTGACAAAGGATATATACGCCCTAGCGTATCGCCATGGGACGCACCGGTTCTTTTTGTAAAGAAGAAGGACGGTTCGATGCGGTTGTGCATCGATTACCGGCAACTGAATAAAGCCACAGTGAAGAACAAGTATCCTCTCCCAAGGATTGATGATTTGTTTGATCAGTTGCAAGGTACCAAGTTATATAGCAAGATTGATTTGAGGTCCGGGTATCACCAGATTCGAGTCAGGGAGGAGGATGTGCAGAAGACGGCATTTAGGACTCGGTATGGGCACTACGAGTTCTTAGTGATGCCGTTCGGCGTGACGAACGCCCCGGCTGTCTTTATGAGCTTGATGAATCGGGTGTTTCAACCCTATCTTGATCAGTTCATCATCGTGTTCATCGACGACATTCTCATCTACTCCATGAGCGAGGAAGAGCACGTGAAACACTTGAGGACAGTGCTAAAGATTCTCAGAGATCATCAGTTGTATGCCAAGCTCAGCAAGTGTGAATTTTGGTTGAGCAGTGTAGTGTTTCTGGGACATGTCATATCTAGCAGCGGGATATCAGTGGATCCCAGGAAGATTGAGGCTGTGATGGAGTGGGCTGCACCCACTTCTGTGCCCGAGATTCGGAGTTTCCTTGGGTTGCCCGGTTATTATCGACGCTTTGTCGAGGGATTTTCGAAGATTGCCAAGCCATTGACACAGTTGACCCAGAAGGGAGTACCATTCTTTTGGTCAGAAGCTTGTGAGGAGAGCTTCCAGGAGTTGAAGCACCGTTTGACGACGGCGCCAGTATTGGTAATTCCTACGGAAAACTCCAGATTTGTTTTGTATACCGATGCATCACTTCAGGGCCTTGGGTGTGTACTGATGCAAGATAAGCATGTGGTAGCTTATGCATCGAGGCAGTTGAAGCCGCATGAGACTACATACCCAGTCCATGACTTGGAATTGGCGGCTATCATCTTCGCCCTGAAGATTTGGAGACATTATTTGTATGGTACTTCGTTTACCATATATACGGATCACAAGAGCCTCAAGTTTTTATTCACTCAGGCGGAGCTGAACATGAGGCAGAGAAGGTGGATGGACTTACTCAAGGACTATGATTGTGAGATAGAATACCATCCCGGAAAAGCTAATTTGACAGCAGACGCTTTGAGCCGGAAAGTGAGGAGTTCTGCTGAGGACGTCATCCATTTGTCGGCTATGATGACCTCCTATTGCCATATAGGCTATGATTTCGACATAGATACATCACCTGTATATGTATCGACCTTGTTAGCTGAGCCGGATATCTATGAGAACATCAGGAGAGCTCAGAGGTCAGATGACGAGGTTCAGAGATGGTTATCTTTAGTACATCTGGGTCAGCCAACGAAATTCAGAGTGGCCGATGACAGATCCCTGAGATTGGGTAACCGTTGGGTGGTTCCAAGTACGCCGGAGTTGCGTAAAGGGATCTTGGAGCGAGCTCATAGTAGCAAACTTAGCATCCACCCAGGCCGGAAGAAGATGTATAGAGATCTGCGTGATCAGTTTTGGTGGAGAAGAATGAAGAGTAATGTCGTCGCTTTTGTAAAGAGGTGCTTGATCTGCCAGCAAGTTAAGGCAGAGAGACAGAGACCTGGCGGCGAATTGAAGAGCTTGGAGATACCGAAGTGGAAGTGGGAACACATTTCCATGGACTTCGTGACTCACTTACCGAGGAGTGCTTCGGGTTTTGATGCTATTTGGGTGATTGTGGATCGGTTGACTAAGGTAGCCCATTTCATCCCCTATAGCATGACTTTCACCTTTTTGAGGATGGCGCAGTTGTATATTCGAGATGTGGTGATATTGCATGGGATCCTCATTTCCATAGTGTCGGATCGAGATCCACGATTCACATCTCATTTTTGGGAGGGTCTTCAGTCAGCCTTGGGAACTGAAGTTAGATTGAGCACTGCATATCATCCTCAGACGGATGGCCAGACCGAGCGTACTATCCAAACGCTCGAGGACATGTTGAGGGCTTGTGTATTGGAGTTCGATGTTTCTTGGCAGGATTAGGAAGCCTTGGTAGAGTTCTCTTATAATAGCAGCTACCAGGCGAGCATTCAATGGCTCCTTTTGAAGCTCTTTATGGCAGACGGTGTAGATCACCCTTGTGTTGGGATGACTTGGACCACAAATCGGTCGGAGGACCGGAACTGATCCGAGAAATGGAAGAAAAGATAAAGATGATAAGGCAGAAAATGAAAGCAGCCCAGGACAGACAGACAGCTTTTGCGAATAGACGGCGGAGACCGTTGGAATTTCAGTTGGGAGATAAGGTCTTTTTGAAGATCTCGCCTTTCAGAGGCGTTGTGCGATTTGGGATGCGCGGGAAACTATCTCCGAGGTATGTTGGACCGTATGAGATTTTGCAACGCATTGGCACCTTAGCTTACCGACTGGCTTTGCCACCTTCTTTATCTGGTATACATGATGTGTTTCATGTGTCTATGCTGCGGAAGTATGAGCCGTATCCATCTAATGTGTTGCAGCCTTCCGAGGTTCAGTTAGAATCCGATGTGTAGTATGTGGAATGGCCTGTTAGAATTTTGGATCGAGCAGACCGCAGACTTCGGAACAAAGTGATACCTATGATCAAGGTTCAGTGGGATCGCAGGGGTGTCGAGGAGGCTACGTGGGAGACGGAGCGGCATATGGTGCAGCACTACCCGGAACTATTCTCTGGTATGTGATTATTTTTAGTTTCACTTTGGGGTAAGTGCATGTGATTTCGAGGACGAAATCTTATAAGTAGGGGAGTGTTGTGATATCCCCGAAATGATTAATTGCAATTTGGGCATTAATTGTGTTTATATGATTTTAATTATGTGCTGGATTTAATTATCTTATGGAAATGCAAGGTCACATGGAAAGACTGACCCGGGAGTTCATTTCAGGGAACATGTTGTGCATGTTGGGAGAATTGTATATTAGCATGATTTATTTGTTATGATTATCAATTAAATGGAAAGCATGAGTTTAATAATGATTTTGGTGCAATTTTGGTGGAATGCCTTTTAAATATCATGTTGGGATGTTTAATACATCATGTGAGTTGTGGGGAGTCAATTTGACTTGCTTTAAAACCTCTACCCCACCTTTACCAAATCACTTTACTAAATTCCCCAAAATCATTCCTCAAACCCTTCCTCCTCTCATTTTCGTTTTTGACCAAAGAGGTGGAGAGAAATCCTTCCAAAAACCTTGATTTGTGGAATTTGTTGGGAGATTTGGAGTCCCCAAGAGGTATGGTTACCTCCTTGTTGTTTTTCTAGAGTTTGATTTGAGTTTGAAATGGTTTTGAAGTGTTTGGGAAATGGGTTATTATGGGTTGGAATTATTTTGGTTGAATGTTGAGTTTTTGAGATGTTTAAAGTGTATATGGAAGGTTATTATGTGTTTAATGTTATTGGTTTGATGGTAGGGGAGTTGGTATGGATTGGAATGGAGTTTTGGAGCATTAATGGCGATTTTTCGCGACACAGGACTCGGCGATCGATCGCGAGGTGGCAGTACGCTCCAGAAGCTTATGGCGATCGATCGCCACATTTGGGCGATCGATCGGCGAGGGTGGCGATCGATCGCGCCAAATGTGGCGATCGATCGCCGAAAGAACAAAATTTCATGTTCGGGCAGAGTGATCTCGCGATCGATCGGCCCTTCGCAGCGATCGATCGCGAGACACAAAATATGATGATTTTGATTATTTTTATAGGATTTTTGGTATTGACTATTATTGGGTTCTAATATTGATTTGTGTAAATATGTAGAACCATCCCAGGTGGCAACACAGCCAAGGAAGTGAAGTCCTACCACATCCTACTTTTGGAAAGGTACGTAGAAGACGTACGGGCACCCAACGGTACATGTATCTAATATACTCATTGTTTATGCATTGTGGATGCGAGTATATGTGGAATTATGCATTGTGGATGCAAATACATGTTGAATTATGCATGATGATTGTATATGCATATGATGGTTATTGGTGCACATCCCATGAGTCATGGTCATCCCTTGATGATTTTAATGCTTGCCGCTATTTGGTTTGTTGCCGCTAAATGTGAAGCGAGGGGTGGGAGCGCCGCATGTCACATTTGAGCGTGGTTATCATATAGGGCGAGGAAAGAATATTTGCCGCTCAATGTGAAGCGAGGGGTGGGAGCGCCGCATGTCCATTGAAGCGAGGTTATTCTATGCCGCCTATATGTAAATAAGCGAGGGGCATTAAAATACATTGTGATGGACAGACTAGAGATTGGTGATTGGTATTTGATGATGATGAAATGGTATTATGTCATGACATGTGTAGACCATTAAATAATCTATTTATTATACTCATGAGTTATGGTACAGGGACAACCAAACTGGAAGCGTTTAAAATGCATGGGAAAAACAGGAAGTGTTTTATTGTGATTTATGCATTTACGCCTTATATTCATATTGTGTTGAATATGAATGATATTATTGCTCATGTTTGGGGGTTGTCCTTGTAGGTACACTTTTGGCATGATAAGAAGGGCTAAGGCGGGTTGAGGCGGTGAGCTTGAGAAGAACACTTTTGGGAAAAGAAGGACATGATTACTTTTCTATAGCGTCTACTCTAGGAGTAGTGTAAAACTATAGTTGATAACATTCATTTTGATTGAAAATGTAATTAATCCATTGTTAGTCCTTGTATTGGCATGTAACTCTTAAGGCTCATGGTTTCAACACGAACATTTACACTCTGATGATATATGTTAGCCCCAATTATGCCCTTAATCCGCACTTAAGGAACTAGGGTCCTTACATGTTTGATATAGATCGTTTTATTGACTACTTGAAAAAAGATGTGTGAATCGTTAGTTGAAGCATCTGGTAATAATCTATAAGCTACAATATGAGTGTGTTTCTCCTTTTCACATTCTCCCTCTCATTTGAATGTAATTTTCATTTATATGATTTGTGTAGGTTGTGATGGATGGAGCATGGTAAGGAGTTATTGCATAAAGTTTTTTGGAGAAGAGTAGATTAACTTTGTTTTGATAGAAGTGTTTACCATTACATTTTGTCAAAAACATTTTTTAGTTTCTTGTATCGACTTTGATAGTTTGTTATGAGACAGAATTTTGTGACATGTTTTATGATTTTAAGTTAATATAGATGTTTTCTTTATATTTTATTTGTTTTTATATGTATAAGCACGAAAAATGAAACAATAAAACAACTGTAGTGACATTTTTGCTTTAGTGACGCTTGTTTAATGCGTCACTTAGGTGGGTGTTTCAATAAGTGTGCATGTTATAGTGACGCTTTAAAGCGAAGCGAATACTGCTTTATGTAACTTTTTCAAGTGTCATTATAAAATACATAACTATTGAAATGACTACCTATGTGACGCTTAAAGCAAGCGTCACTAAAAGTAAAAGTGTCACTATAACCATATTTCGTGATGCTTTTTTTAGCGTCAGTATAGAAGATTTTTCTAGTACTGAATAATTCTCGTCTGATTTCCACGGTCTGATGATATCAAACCATTGGTTGATCCACACCTTATCCTCTTTGATGAATTGTTCTAGTTCTTCGCTATCATTCCATTGCAATAGAACAAATCGGCCACCCAAAAAATGCATTTCCGAACTCGAATAACCACTATTGCAAAATTCCTTGAGAACTTGATACCTATCCTACGGATTAATCAACTGCGTCACATATGCTATTATAGGACTAATCAAACAATTTTCCTTTTTATAGCAAAAGAATATATATATTGCCTAAACAATTTCACAAAAAACTATCCTAAAAGTTAATAGATTTGCCTATGAAACCTGTTGGGAAAATAACTGTAAATCAAATATCGAATCGGATTATCGATATACCTGATTATATCTGTTTGCAGCGGAATGATTATCCTAGATCTTTGCGCTCATCTACAAGCCTCTGATTACAACAAGTTAGTCAATCACTACTAGAGCAATTTACTTTCTGTCCACGCTTTAAACCCTCGGGTCTTGGTGATGTTCCAAGAGGTACGTGCTCAAATAGAGAGATATTCTTGTTCATTGTTGTGTATCAAATTTGGAGACGGGCATCCCATTTATAAGGCATCTCAAGTTCCAGAGATAAATTCTTCATGAAACACGTTTGTGCCTTATGTAGCCACATCTGTCTCCAGAATTTGTGCATACTCATATAGGTGCCGAGACACGTACAAGTTCTGAGACACATTCCAAGGCACGCCTCGTGCAAGACGTGTTACGTCAACTCGGTAGCTATACACATGCTTGCATATGTGGTCTGGTCAATCCGACCCAGTTACTTACATCTCCCACTCATGCATGTGAATCAGTATGCACATCATATCTCTATTGTTTCTTGTTTCACGTTTCCTCTTTCATACAGGGAATAAAGCGTGCAACCAAGAGAGAAGAAATAGTGAGGAGAATTATATTAAGTCATCAACAAACTAACATAATCCTTAAACCTCAATAACTCGCATATACCCCAAACTAATGGTCGCATCAGATGAAGCATGTCCGATCCCTCATAATATATCATATAGCATGCTTGACTCCAAGTTTATATCTATGCTCATGATTATGTCAAAAACAAATTTCAACTTAGTCGGCCGGCCTTTGAGTCATAGAATAAAAGGATGCGTTATCAACTTAGTTCTTCCTCGGCCACTCATGATAATTAGCTTGGTCTTTATAGCTTTCCTAGACATGCTCCGACAGACCGCATCAACCATGACCATTGGATACATGCTAAAGTAGTTTCATGAAGCTTACACCTCATGACATGATCCAGAGTCCCAAAGGGTACAAAAGAACCAGTGACGAAGCATGAATCCATTATGTCACTCCACTTCATTGGTTGTACTTGCTAAGCACATGTAGTATGCATACATGCTATGATGGAGCTCCCACTCAATTTGGGCATGTAATGCTCTAAACATCATACAAATCTGAGTCCAGTGGCTACAAAAAGATAATGACCTGCGCATTGCGAGATAACATCTACCAGCAATCCGCACATTTGGCTATAAACAGACTTTTATGGAGGTTGGACGTACTCTATGATTGATCTAATCAGATCTCATCTTAGCATCTATGCTAAGGCGACTATAATATTATCATTTCAACATTCCTTGCTCTTCCAAGCGTGAAGGGATCATGTCATACATGATCTTTAAGTCTCATCTTGCTCGCTATCAAAGCGCCAGGGTGATTTCCCGTGTGAGTGGACCAATCAAAGTCTAGTGACATTCACATGAGAACATTGTACCTCAACTACTAATAAGAACTTCCAAATCTTATTAAATAAATAAATTGTTCTTACAGGCAAAAGAATAACTTATTCAAATCCTACGAAGCCCCATAGCACTAACATGTCGTAGAAACAAATCTCTAAGTAAAGGCTTGGTGAATGGATCAGCGAGCATATCACTAGTAGCATATCACTAGTAGGAATAGCCTTAGAATCAAATGTCCTTGTGCAATATTATCTCTAATAACGTGATATTTTGTGTCAATATGCTTTGCTCTCCCATGATACTTGGGATATTTTGTATATGCCAAAGCTACTCTGTTATCACAATAGATGACAACATCATCATCTACATGCGCAGAAACTCACAAACTTTGTAGAAATCTTCTTAACCAGATTGCCTCTTGTACTGCTGATGCGCATGCAATATATTATGCTTCCGTAGTAGATAGAGATATACAAGGCTGTTGTTTACTACACCATGTGATAGTTGCGCCTCCCAACATGAATGCATATCCGATGTGGACATGCGCTCATCTCTATCTGCTGAACCATCAGCATCACTGTATCCAACAAGTTTCAAACTATTCCCATGGTAGCACAAAGAGAGATTACTTGTTTCTTTTAGATATCTAAGTATCCTCTTGACTACCATCCAATGAGTAAGTCCAGGATTACTCTGATATCTACTCACCATTCCAACATCAAAGCATAGGTCTGGTCGAGTACACGTCATTGCATACATTATACTCCCTACTGCGCTGTCATATGGAATATTAATCACACGCGTCTTTTCTTCTTCTGTTTTAGGGCATAATTCCTTGCTAAGGAAACAACTATTGTCCATGGGAGTGTCAATGGGATTAGCATTATGCATATGAAACTGTTCTAACATCCTTTTGATGTAAGCCTCTTGAGACAAGCATAATAGTCTCTTAGAGCGGTCTTGGTATATCTTAACATCAAGTATGTATTCAGCTTCTCCCATGTCCATCATTTTGAAATATTGAGGACAACCACCTTTTAGTGGTGAGAATCATCTCCATGTCATTTACAACCAATAAAATAGCATCCACATAAAGTGAGAGAATTAAAAAGTTCTTTCACTTCTCTTTATATACACACAATGGTCCTCCTCAACCATTGTAAAGCTATCGTACAGATAGCTCGATAAAATCGATGATACCATTGTCTAGACAATTTCTTTAGACCATAAATGGAATGTTTGAGCTTGCAAACTGTGCCCTCTTGTCCTTCTTTCCGAACCTCATGGTTGATCCATGTAAATTTCTTCGTCTAGTTCTCCATTGAGAAAAGCTGTCTTGACATCCATCTGGAATAGTTCCAGGTCAAGGTGGGCGACTATGGCTAAAATGAGGCGGATTGAGGCAAATCACACCACAGGGGAGATTGTTTCTTCATAATCAACACCCTCTTTTTGGGTGTACCCTTAAGCCACAAGGCGAGCCTTATACTTATCAATCGAACCATCTTCCTTACGTTTGACCTTTAGAACCCATTTGTTCCCTATGGTCTTACGCCCAGGCGGAAGATCAACCAACTCCCATACATGGTTTTTAGCCATGGAGTCTATCTCATCTTTCATAGCAGATTTCCACTCATTTGCATTTTGTGAAGTCACAACTTCTTGATAATTAGCTGGCTCATCAATATCCATAAAAGCACACATGAAAGATTCCCCTCAACATCAAAACGTCGTCGGGGAATAATTTCAATTTTTCTTTTCCGTATTTGTGGATTTTAAGAGTTTTCTTCCAACAGAACACTCCCACTCAATTCGTGGTTGTTCTCGTCTTCTCTAGTAGTTGTTGGGTAAGGTCCCGAAACCTCATCCTTGCTAGAGAGTGGTATGTTATCTTGGGGTTCATTCAACTCGTATAGCTGAATGTTCCCTTTGACTTCACTTATCACGGGAAATCAATTTCAATAAATTTCACATCTCGAGACTCAATTTCAGTCATTCCACCATCGAGATATTCACTGTACATCACATAGACTTTTGAAAAACCTGAATATTTTATAAAAATACATTTTTGAAGCTCTAGGTCCGAGCTTTCCATGTTTGAGAGGTACTATGAATAAATCCCGCCAATCCCCAAGGGCGCAAAGCCTCTAAATTAGGTTTTCTTCAATGCCATAACTCATAGGGAATTGTAACGACTAATTTAGAGGGAACACGATTCAAAATGTAAGCAGTTGTCATAATTGCATCTCCCCAAAAAGATATTGGAAGATTTGCTTGCGCCATCATTGATCTGGCCATATCTAGAAGTGTTCGATTTCGTCTCTCTGCAACACCATTTTGTTGCGGAGTGTACGGAATCGTTAATTGTCTTATAATTCCTTTTTCCTCACATAATTGTCTAAACTGTTCAGACAAGTATTCTCGCCCTCTATCGGTACGTAGAATTTTAAGTTTCTTTTCTTTTTGATTCTCAACCTCTGTCAAGAATCGCTTGAAATAGGCAAGCGCTTCTGACCGATGAGATAATAGATATACCTATCCATAGCGTGAATAATCATCAATAGAAGTGAGAAAATAGAATGTACCGTGACGTGCCCTTACATTCATGGGTCCGCAGATGTCTAAGTGGACTATCTCTAAAGGCTGAGTTGCTCTTTCCGCCTTTCCAAAAGGTTTTCGACTTGCTTTTCCAACCAAACATGGTTCGCACACTGGGAGATTGACTTTAGCAATGTTGCCTAAAAGGCCTATTCGAGCTAACCTAGTCATTCCCTCTTGAGCGTTGTGGCCCAATATTGCATGCCATTTAACAAAATCAGATATTATATCGACAGATGATGAAACGTATGAAACACATTCATTGGATAATTCAAGCATAAATAATCCATTATTCAGAAAACCAATGCCATAAAGGTTTTTACCAAGGAAAACAGATAAACTAGTTTGCTCAAACAGAAATGAAAAACCATGCCCTAAAATTATAGTAACTGAATGTAGATTACATCGAATACTAGGTGCATATAGCACATCACTAAGGAGTAGCTCAAGCCCAGTGCTGAGCTTGAGACAGTGTGAACCAATTCCATGGACCTCCTCTTGTGCGCCATTTCCCATATTAATGTATTGGCTGCATGCTGGTACTCGATGGTAATCTATGAATCCTGATCGATCCCTCATCACATGTTTTGTTGCTCCTGTGTCTACAATCCAACCAAGGAGAGAATAAGCAAAAAAAAAATATGTGTACTCACAAAAGAATTATGAGAGCTAGGAGTGAGTCTTACCTTCTTCGACTCAGTGCAGTCACGAGCGAAATGACCCATCTTATTGCAGTTATAACACTTTACCTTGCTTAGGTTTTTCTTTCCACCCCTCTTGCACCGGCGACGCAGTTTGGTCTCACCATTTTGTGGGGCTAGGGCTTGATTTTTGTTATTACCCTATCGAGCACCAGCTTGCTTAAACCAACTGTTGCCCTTTTGGGGTTTACGTTGAATAGCATGTGCGACAAGAGCAGCCATTTGCGCCTGTTTCAGATTCTCTTCGGTCAGCTTCAAGTCTCAAATGACTAGCGACACTGTCGAATGTTTTAATCTGCTCATTATGGGTCAAAACAAGTTTAACATGTCCCCATGTCTGCTCAGGTAGCGACCTAAGGAATGCCAAGACCTGTTGTTCATCTATTAGCTCACCGCCAGCATTCTGAAGTTCTCGAATCATATCTTTCATCATATCAAGATGTTGGCTCATCAAGTGCTTTGGGTCAAACACATATTGGTTAAATTTGAGGGTAAGTGCCCTCAATCTGGTAGCCGAAGTACTGTCGTATGTGACCCTCAGAACCTCCCATAGCTCTTTAGCATTGAGATACTTCTCGAATTCCCTTATCAAATTATCGTGCATACATCTTAGCATAGTAAAACGTGCACTCATATCCTGATCTACCCATTTATTGTACGCGTCCATATCGCGACGAAATTGTGCAGCGGGTCCATTTCCGGCTAAGTTGGTTTTGGCAAAATATCGGTGAGATGATCAAGTATTTTTTATTTGTGAAGTAAATACTGAATCTTTCTATGCCACATTGCGTAGTTTTGATCATCAAGTTTACCACTACCATGTAACTCAGAGAAAGCTGTTTGGACGTCCATCACTTTTTATACTGCACAATCAAATAAGGTATTAGTTCTCAAATATTTTATTTTAGATACAAGTAATTTTATTATTTTCTTTAATTCGTTGGCATCAAAAAATTCACATTTAGCAAATAATTCATCTCCTTCCGAATTAAAGATCCTAATAAAAATTACCAATCTAGAAATAAAATAGTCCATGTGATTTCAAATCATGCATGATATATAGCAACTTTTTGGATAATCAAAGCCATACTAATTTATTTAATTACACACATCATTCAATAATTATGAAATTAAACTAACGAAGTCCATCATATTAAAAAATCCGGCCCCTTTACTTTAATATTTTATGGCTAAAAGAATAGCCAAAAAACGGGTCAAATTTTATCCAATAATGATGGTTAGTGGATTAAAGAAAATGGTGACTTGCCTCAGGGGCATATACGGATTGGTAAGTGCTGACGTGACGTGGGGAGAAATCCTCCGACATCGCAAGTTCGAATACCATGTGTGACAAATTCTCCACTGATATATTGTGGTGCATTGTCCTGGGTTTGTGTCATGTTGGTCCGCTCCATGAGATACCTGTCATCTTTGTACATCCCTCGATTTACCTGGTGGCGATTCAGACAGGACCTAAGCCTGTATACCTTGTTGAAAAAAAAAAGAAAAAGAAAATTGTGGCTTTAATTGCTTATTCAACAATCAATTCTCGTCTAAAAAACTGGTGAGATGTCTTTGTCACCTTAGGGTGTGTTTGAAGTGAAGATTGGGATATTGATTGGATTGACTGGGGTTATCCAATGTTTGTTTTGTTTTTTTAAAAAAGTTATCCAATCATATTTATCTTGCAACAAAATGACATAGATACACATTCTCACATTTTTCACTATCTTGGAAATTCCCTCCAAAAATTACAATTTATTTTCTACAACTTAATTATTATTAGTATTATTATATTATAAAATATATATATATTTAATAATAATAAAATAATAATATATATATATATATATAATAATAATTAAATATATACATATACACATAATAATAATAATATATACAATAATAAATATATATAATAACATATTATAATAATAATCATAATAATAACAATAAAATAATGATATATAATATCCATCATAGTGGCTTTGAATGTAGCAAAAATATCATCAAATGAAATATTAGGATCTTGTGCATCATGTAAATCTTCGAAAATTGATTTACCAAACATATTGTCATCATCAAATCTGGTTAATAGATCTTTCTTCATTGCGTCCATATATTTTTCTATCATTTTTTCCTTAGTCATTACTTCGGATTTCATTCGGCATTTTCGAGCAATGTGTTCGAATGGTGAAGGTTGATCAAATGAATTTTTTAAACAATTTTCAGTTTGATAAGTAGCAATGGTATCAGCAATAAGTTCCAAAGTATCCATTCCAAACATTTGCTTGGTTTCTGGGTTTTCTTTTAACATTTTGTCCCAAAATTTTGAATAAAAATTTCTTTTAAGGCAAGGGATATGAGTGTCAGTATATAGATATAATAATAATAATAATACTACTAATAATATAATATACATAATAAAAAAATTATAATATATATATATAAATATACACATTATTATATACAAAAAGAGTACCTGGGACCTCTTATGAATTCATCACAAACCTAGGGGCTTTACAGAATATAAAACCGTCTATTGAACTATACCAGTACCCTAATCGACAATCCTCGTTATAAGGGGGCAATAGTGCCATAGTTCTCGAATGCTATTTTTATTGTTCAGACCTAGAATGATTTATTCATAAGATTAGTAAGGATCAGTTTAAGACATAAGTAAGTAGATGAGATTTCAGTTAACACAAATAAATAATTAGCTATCATAATAAAATAAATAATAATCAAAAGTATTTGATAAGGAATACTTACCAAAATGAAAAGGAGAATAGTGGAGACACCAAATGCAAACTTTTTATTGAACTTGATAATATGTTACATAGAAGTGGATTTTTCAGTCTTCCTGAAAATGAAAATTAGATGTCCTTTTATAGGCAAAGGACTCCAGACTCCAACTATGGACTTTAAGACTCAAATAAAAATAGTATAAAACAATAATTTAAAAAGTGCAAACAGTAGACGCAATAATTTACAAAATAAACCCACTAGAATAATAATGAACATAGTGGACGGTAAATATGACATCGTACATTACTTTATTAAAGTAGAAGACCACATTAGTCATGTCTATAAAAAATATTGTCGGCCATTTGTCCGTGAAATGCGGAATCAACATCTGCTTTTTCTCATTGTGCCTTATCTTTTGATGTGGAACCAGTATCCATCATAGTTGCTTTGAATGTAGCAAATATATCATCAAATGGAATATTGGGATCTTGTGAATCTTGAAGATCCTCAGAAATTGATTTGCCGGACATGTTGTCATCATCAAATCTGTTTAACAAATCTTTCTTCATTTCTTCGAGATATGCCTCAATCATTTTGTCCTTTGTCATTGGTTCAGACATCATTCGAAATTTGCGAGCAATTTGTTAAAATGGTCAAGTCTGATCAAAAGAATTTTTCAAACAAGAATTTGTTTGATATTTTTCAATTGTGTCAGCAATTAATTCCAAAGTTTCGAGACCAAGCAGTTGTTAGTTTCTGGGTCTTCTTTCATTAATTTGTCCCAGAATTTCGAATAAAATTTCTTTTGAGACAATGAATTTGAGTATCAGTATGAGACACTATAGACGACCATTTCCAGATCCATGGGATTGAAAATTCAATAAAGAAATAGAAAGATGATATTCCTTCAATACCACAACTTTGTTTTTTGGAGAAATTTCAATCCATTCATTAAAATACATTTTAAAAATATCTGAAAGAATATTTTGTATAGTGCCATATTTGCCCCACCAATTTATAAACCAATTTGGAATTTCATGTTTATAAACTTCAGTACATACCTTAATAAACCAAGAATGTCTTTTTCTATTGTTTTCGTACAAGAAAACTTTATGAAATGCATCAATATAATCCCATTATGACGGAGTAATAACTCGTTAATAATTATTTTACTAAATATAAAATTATCCTTTTGATTAAGAGTATAATGTATTATTTCACATGAATTATATTTTATGAGTAAATTCTCATAATATATTCGAGACATATATGTCCCATAAGCTAATGAGGCAGTATCAATATATCTGCTCATAATTTTTCAGGGTTCATTGTCCCATTTCAAATCAGTATCTTCAAGAAAAAATATAATTTCCTGGGAATTATTCAAGATATAATTTGAATGTGATTTGTCTTCATCGTTAATAACGACATTAGCATATGGTGATGATGATGTTGTTTCGGGGATACTACCCTCTTTTTGTTGTTTGAAGGCAATGAATTCCTTATATAAAGGATCTTGTTCTTGTGATAAATTTTTAGCTATAAGCTTACTTTTTGCCATGTTGTGCCAGAATATGTTCTGGATAGGTCCTCGGCCACCTTTCCTCTATAAGATGAAGTTCCTTTATAAGATTGACTCATTCCTGAAAATATGTCAAGAATTAAGATATTCACGAGTCAAAAAATCTGGAAGAGAATTTTCTTCACCCTTTTTATATATGATACCAAAATCAAAAGAAGCTAAATGAGCTTGTCAACGAGCAAACATCTGTTTTGACACATCATGTTTAAAATCTTTAGTAAACATAAATTTAGCTGATTTACAGTCTATCTTAATTATAATTTTTTGATTATATTAATCATCTTGAAATTTTAAAATACTTTTAACAGTTGCAAGTATTTCTTTTGTCATTGTAGCATAATTCTTTTGACTATCATTCCATTTACTAGAATAAAATCGAAAAAAAAATTCATTTTTTGATATGGGGTCTATTTGTTTTAATATACCACCATAGCCAATATCAGACGCATCTGTTTCAACAATTTTATTCCAATTTTGATTTTCTATCATTAAGCATGGTAAATATTCACCTTCTGCATAATAGTTTGGACTGCCTTGGTATAGTGATCAGTCCAAGGTTTAGGAACCTTCTTAAGTCTTATCATATAATATGGCTGAATCTTTAGTTAAATTTTTTTAGTAGGCAGAAATATAATTTAAACTACCTAAATATCTTTGTAACTGAGTTTTATCGGTTATTTTATCTGGAAATTTAGATGCAAATTCTATAATACGGGAAATATGAATTATATTTCCTTTAGTGATATTATGTCCTAAAAATTTTATTTTAGTTTGACGTAAAGAAATTTTGGGTATGGAGATTACCGAACCATTCTGGATAATAATTTTCTTAAACATTTCTAGATGTTTGATATGTAATTCAATAGTTTTGAAATATACCAAAATATCATCTATATAGACAATTTTATACTCACTATAAGGAGTAAAAATATCATCCATAATCTGTTGAAATTCAGATGGTGCATTCTTTAAACCAAAAGGCATGACATTCCACTCATAGTGTCCTATTGGAACGTTAAAAACAGTTTTATAAGTATCAATTTGATTAACTTGGATTTGTCAATAACCTGATTTCAGATCAAATTTAGAAAATATAATAGAATCATATAATCTATCTAATAAATCTTTTTTATTTGGAATTGGATGTCTTATCCATTTTAAGACTTTGTTCAATGGTTTGTAATTAATAACCAATCTAGGTACTCTACGTTCTCGTTCACTCTTTTTATTAACATAGAAAGCAGTAGAAGACCAAGGAGATTGAGATGACTTAATTAATTTTTTCAGTAATAAGGATTCAATTTCCTTTTTACACAATTTCAAATATCAGAGCTCATTTGACATGGTCGAGCTTTTGTATGGATTAATTTTTCATTAAAATCATCTTCATAAGGTAATGATATTATATGCTTTTTCATATTCCAAAAAGCATTTGGGTGATCACTACAAATTTCTAACGAAATGTGTTATTAATTTAATTTTTTCTTGTAATTTAAGATTTCTTAATTGATCATTTATTGTGATTGTATTAACTTCAAATTTTAAAAATTGTAATTGATTCATTTTATTTTGCATATGATCATGTATAATATTAATATATCTTGGTGAAGGAGCATCTAAAAATTTTAGAAAAATTGATTTTCCTTCAAATGTTCCAAGAATGCCTAAATTATCAATATTTTTAATGGGATACAAATGTGTGATAAATGCAAATCCAAGTATTACCTGGTTGGTTATGTCTTTAGCTAATAAAAAAACTAGATTTTTATGCATTTATGATTTATGCATATAGAAACTTGTAGAAGTTTATATTGTATAACTATTTTTTTCCCACCAGCGTGAGATAAACTATGAGTTGTTTTGGTGTAATACCATGTAGGAATTAATCCTTCCCAAATGACATTTAAATATGCACCACTATCAGTTAGTGTTGTAAATGTTTTATTGAAATGATTATCAATTAATACAGTGATTTGCGTATAACCATTTTTGTGAAACTAGAATTTCTAGTGTGGAAAGAAAATCATGTACGGGTGCCATCTGAAAAGTATCTTTTTCTGGATACCTTGGAGAGGTAATTGAAGAATTAGAGATTTGTTTATCTTCTAATTTAGAGATGCGAGTATCAAATAATTTATTTTCATGTTGAATAAATTTAATTTCTTGGTCCAGATTATCAATCTCTATTAACGAATCTTTTGTTGATGTAGGAGTATCATTAGATTGTAATTGTCTTAGCAGTTTATAAACTTCTGACATAGAATAAGGGTTATTAGAATTTACAATATCCATTCGAGGAGTATTGTTTGATGTTGAAGTGGAAGGAATATCTTCCATTTGATCAATTAACTTATAATGTAAATCATGATCTTTAACTAATTTCAAGAATTCTAATATATTGGTATTAGTTAAAGTATTAATATTCAAATCTTGGAATTGTGATAAAATTTTATAATATGAATCATTTGATTCATCAGAAATAGTTTTGATACATTGTTGTCCTATAGAATAAGGTTTACACAATTTGTATCTGAATTACTAGATTCATTATCTAGAACGTGAAGTTTTCTTGATTCATCTGAATATGATGAAGATTCATCAGAACTATCTATATCAGAGGAATTGAGTAGTATTATGCTAAGAGCATCTTTGATAGTACTAAGAATATCCAAATTATTAATTTTTTCTTTCATTTTGCATCTATTAGCATAATGACCTTGATGACCATATCTAAAACAAATATATTTTGTTTGTAAATGTTCTGACTTGTTGTCTTAAATTTTTTTTGTCGCTCTTTTGATCTAATCTTTTTTTAGAATATTTTCTCTTTTTCCTATAGTATGGTGTAAGGAAAGGTTTATCTAACCCCGTATGGTCATATAGTAGCTTATCCTTAGGTAGATACATCCATTAAGCTATTAGAAAGGAGCCATTGCATTAACCTTGGATGATTTGTTTTTAGAATAATTTTTGTTTTGTGCTGGTATTTCCATGCCAAACTGTTCGCAAAATTGTCCTAATTGTTTGCGTTCAGACAAATTTTGTCTTTTAATTTGTAGATTTAATTTAATTTCATTACATAAAGCTAATCCTTCTTGGACACATGTTCCAATAAGTTTCCCATATGCATATGAATCATAAGGGATATTAATATGATCTTTTCTTAAATCCTTTCTAACTCTTTCAGCAAAGAGATGATGTAAGCCATCAATAAATTAGATTTCCAAGGTGAACTATTACATTCATGGAGTTCCATAACTCTATTAAGAAAGGTATCTTTATACCATCTAAAATCAGTTAAAGTTTTATATATGAGATTTTGTAAAAGAGTTTGTTAGGATCGATTCCGGGAGTGGGTTGCCATTCCACACGCTTCAATAGCTCGTGTTCTTGAAATAATTGCACCGATAGATTATATCGAGTTCGGTTACAAAACCGAGCGGAAGACACTCGACATAACCCTCTCTAAAATCGATTACTCATTTGAAAGGCATTTTAAAGATATGCAAGAAAGTATGTAAAAATAGTTAGGTAAATAAATGCAGTAAAGTAAATAACAAAAGTATTTGTTTCTAGAAGTTCGAAGCACAACGCTTCTACTTCTCCCATTCTTCCAGCTCATGGAAGGATGCACTAGAAGACTTTGATTTATACAACTATTTTTACAAACGTGTTCCAGTTTTGCATTCCCCCATCCAACTAGAACTCCTAGCAACTCAAGTATGTATGTTCTTTAACGTCTCATATACAAAGACCTCTCATCCATTTGTGATGAATCACAAACTGTTACAATGGTATTCACTCTTCTATTTTAGCTCACAAATACAATGAATAGAGTGAATACAAAGGCACAAATGATTCGATAATGAATCTGATATAGCAAGGTAAGAGGTGCCAAAGGTTTGGGGAGGGCTCTTCATTTATCAGCTTTTGTCTTTGAACTTCCCCAATTGAATCCCAAGTGGGTTTGCTTTGGAAGGCTTCGATTGATCTTCAATCAGCTGTTATTGAGATTCCAAATCATGTATATATAGTCCCAAGTAATGATATATACGTTAGATACAAGAATATAGCCGTTGAGACAGTTTTGGTAGGCTTTCAAACATTGCGACGGTCATATTTTGCTTTTCTGGGCTATTTTTGGAAGTTCGCTGGTCGGGTCCGTTGCCCGAGTCTGCTGGTCTAAGGTCTGCTAGTTCAATGTCCACTGGCCTGAGGTCTGCTGGTACAATGTTCGCTGGCCTAAGGTCTGCTGGTACAATGTCCGTTGGCCTAAGGTCTGCTGGTACCCTGCTGTCCAACATCTGCTGTTTTTCTCTCCTGGTTATAACTCTTGATTCGTTGATTTATGGGCAAAGTGATCTACATGAAAGTTGTAGACCTTTCTCTTAGCTTTCCATGGAATCAAGAATCTCTTGATTTCAAGTTTGTATGAGAGAGTTATGCTTGACATACGAGGCAATGCTCATGCTGTAAGTTTGCTAGATGCAGCGGCACATGACGTGACTTGCAGAAGCTTTTTGGCTATCTTATGTACAATTCAGTCTTTGACTTCCAAATATGATTTGTAGATCTTTGTCTTAGCTTTCCAACCCATACTGAATAATCCTATTTCAATAAGCGAACTGAGAGTTATAGTCAATATACCACAGCTGCTCCAATCTGTCCGCTGTTGTTTCAGCTTTGTACCAGCAGACACTTGCAGACATGTTTTTTGTCAAGTAAACCTTCGAATATAGTCTGCTGACCTTAAATACAACTTGTAGAGAATTGAGTTTTCTATCCAACCCATTTAGAAGCACGTTGTTTCTATGTCTGAGCTATGAGATATGATTGATTTAGTCAACAACGCTCGGGGTCTACTGGTTGTATCTACTGGTCCAGTAGACCTTTGCTTTTTTTCTACTGGTCCAGTTTACTTCAACCCATTTCTTTGTTAATCATCAAGCTCCTAATTATGATCTATTCACTGCACACTTTATGAAATATATTAGATACACAATAACTAGTTTTGTTAACATCAACACCAAGATTATCCGTGTTTCCAAAACTCAACAATCTCCCCCTTTTTGATGGTCATAAAACTTGAATAAAATATGAAACATTAAACCACAATGTTGCATAACAAGAAAAATCATATTTTTAAAACAACATATTTCTCCCCCTTTTTGTGTGAATCAAAAGGAAGACAAATAAATTTATTCCCCCTCAAGGATTGAGATTAAACTGTCACCCTTAATTTTAAAATGTTTGAAAATTTGAGCAAGTGAGGGGCAAATGGGAATGCAATGCACATTTAATTTTTGAACAAAAGTAACCTCTTTTGATGATGAATGAAGCATACTTGGCAACAATTTGAATTTCTTGACAAAACTCAACAATGTCCATTTCATCTTTTCAGTGACAACACACTTAGTCCAACTTGAACTAATAAACTGCTTTTTCTCGAGCAATTTTGGGCTGCAAGACCTATACCGCTGCGATCATCTATGAATCTAGTTTGCAACGCAAAATACGATTTGTCATTTCGACATCCGAGCAAGAAGTCAGCCAATTTTCCCAAAGTCGCTGCAAGCTGTTAGAAAAACTGAATGCTTCGAAAATTGTTAGAGCAAATTTCAAAATAACAATTTTAAACTTAAATGAGTTTAGAACATATTTAACAAAAATTAAACTTTAAAATATATTTAAAATTATTTTCGTGCAAAATGAATGCAATGAAATTGATTTTTATACTAAAAATTTTCATACACCAAGTTTTAGAAAATTATGCTATGAAAATAATTTCATGCTCATGAGAAAGTTTTCTTTAAAAGATTTCCATCTAAAATCAGTTAAAAGGCTTTCCAAGAACAATCTGTCTTTGATGCCACTTGTTAGGATCGATTCCGGGGGTGGGTTGCCATTCCACACTCGAGTTCAACCAACTTGAGCTTCAATAGCTCGTGTTCTTGAAATAATTACACCGAGAGATTATATCGAGTTCGGTTACAAAATCGAGCGGAAGACACTCGACATAACCCGCTCTAAAACCGATTACTCATTTGAAAGATATTTTAAAGATATGCAAGAAAGTACGTAAAAACAGTTAGGTAAATAAATGCAGAAAAGTAAATAACACAAGAATTTGTTTCTTGAAGTTCGAAGCACAACACTTCTAGATCTCCCCTTCTTCCATCTCATGGAAGGATGCACTAGAAGACTTTGATTTATACAACTCTTTGTACAAACCCGATCCAGTTGGACATTCCCATCCAACTAAAACTCCTAGCAACTCAACTATGTATGTTCTTTAACGTCTCATATACAAAGACCTCTCATCCAATTGTGATGAATCGTAAACTGTTACAATGGTATTCACTCTTTTATTTTAGCTCACAAATACAATGAATAGAGTGAAAACAAAGACACAAATGATTCCATAATGAATCTGATACAACAAGGTAAGAAGTGACAAAGGTTTGAGGAGTGCTCTTGATGTACCTAGGAATAGACACATCTATTGTGCTTAATTGTCTACGATTTGGTATATTTTGATGGATAATTCGATACATATACTACCTAATTGCATGTTGTGTAATTGTAGGTGAAATCGAAGAAATCGAGCTAACAAAGATGAATAAGGATCAAGAAATGCATTGGAGTTGACATGGGATCAAAATAGACCAAGAAAAATGCATAAAAGTTGAATGAGGTGCTCGATCAATCACCCCAAAACGCCCGATCGATCGAGAATGGTAAAAAAGTTACGCACCGAAAAGTTGCAGTCGGCGATCGATCGAGAGACCAGAATCCTCAAAATTTTGGAAACTCGATTTTTTCATCTTGGGATAGATTTCTACCTACCATATCAGATTCCTACCCTATATACACGAGATTGACTTCAAAATCAGACTACTCCATGATAATTTTAGATTTTAGAATAGATTTTACTCTCAAACTTTTGAAGAACGCTTTGGAGGATCAAAACACGAAGACGGAATTGACGAGAAGCATGTTTCTCTTTAGTAACTCTTTTTCTATCATTTATTTGATGTTTTATATCATAGATTTTGTTGTTTTTAGTTTGATTATGAGTAGCTAAACCTTTTAATTCTTGGTTGAGGGATACTTGCCTTTGGAATTAAAACACTTGTGAAGATTTTGGTTTGATTGTTTGATTTTAATTCAATTTCAATTTGTTTGTCAGATTATGGTTGTTATGATTGTTGTGTTTGATTGATAGATTGATCACCTAGTAATCATATACGCAATCTAAGGCAAATTAAGAAGCAACTAAGATTGATAATGACCTGTTGTTGGTGTTATTAAATTCTTAGGAAAAACGATTGGATAAATTGATTCTAACTACTGTAGTTTTCATCGAGTAGATTCATCAAACTTACTAGTTTTTGAAGCTATCATTGATTTAATCTTAACGGCTGTAGTTTTGGTTAAGGATTTGATAAAAGTCAAATTTGAATGCTGTTTTTTGTTTGGCTACGATTAAGGTAAGGGGGGAATTAAAATTTCAATTGATGATTAATTGAATAAAATCGATTATTTTGTGATTTGATGATCAAGTGAATAATTTCCAAAGGTAAAGTTGACCAAAAACCAAGAATTGCTTTTTAATCTTGATAATCTAGTGATTTTGATTTCTTTAGTTTAATTAGTTATAGTTAAAAAATTACAAAAACTCCCTAATTGTCATTTATTTATTTGGTTTTCCATTAACACAAGAGATTACCCTTCTTCGTTGGAACGATCTCTACTTTCAATACTACATTAGTATTATAAAGAGTGGGGTTAATTTGGGCGTATACGATAAGCGCACATCAAATTTTGGCATCGTTGCTTATCGTGTACGCCCATGCACTACTAGTAAATTTTGGCGCCGTTGCTTATCGTGTACGCCCATGAATACATAATGTTTGGGCCTTCTTCGTGGGATTGATCCCAGTAAGCTCTAGTAGTGATTTACTAACTGTAATCAGAGGCTTGTAGACGAGCACAAAGATCTAGGATAATCATTTATTGGGATTAAATATTTAGTTGTTGTATTCATTATGGCCATGGAAAGTATTTGGAAACAATACATTATGTCATAATTTATTGGTTTCATTTATTTCCACATCATATTGGATTAGTATTATTGATGTTTATTATACCTTTTCCATTTCGAACACCATTTGAGCATTATATTTTATTTATTTTGTATTATTGTTGAGAAAATAACGTCATATTTTCTCTTGTCAGATATGTAGGAGCAAAAAAATTAAATGCGGAATTAAAACACACAAGGTTTATGTGGTTCGGCAAAAATAAGCCTACGTCCACGGGGCTGCTGCAGATCTTTTATTGAAGAAAAATGTACAAGTGTTTACAAACACTGACAACACTCAATCTGAAAAATACTTAGAAAATTGTACACCAATTTTCTCTCAATGGTATTTTTACTCTGATTGCACTCTGTATTGTATTTTTATCTCTACAATATTTTGGGTGTAATTTGCTTAATGAATTACACCTCTATTTATAGAAAATTCTTCACCGAAACTTTGGATAAATTTTCTTCATAGTGATCAATTTGGCGGGCCAAATTGTTCTTCACGCATTAAAAATTTAGCCAGATTTTTCTTCGTTGCCTTTTTTTTCAAACTTTTGCTTTTTCCTTTTTTTCTTCTGTGGGGCCATCTGCTTTTGACTAACAATCTCCCATTTGAAGACTGGTTTCAATCTGTCTTCACATCTTGATCAATGCAGCATCCTTTTCTGGTCTGTCAATCTAGCAAGCCAACGCAACCTCAGTTTATGAATGGTCACCACCTTTGTTAACATATCTGCTCGATTCTTACTTCCTTGGATCTTCTCTAATGTTAGCACATCATCCTCAAAGCAGAGACCTGAAATAACGAAGACCAATGTGTTTTGTTCTAGAATGAAATGCTGAATTCTTTGCCAGATGTGTTACACTCTGACTATCACTATACAAAATATTCTTCTTCTGGTTTAATCCCAGTTCTGTTAACAAACCTTGAAGCCATATCAACTCTTTACTGGCTTCTGCCACTGCAACATACTTAGCCTCTGTAGTGGATAAAGCTACAATGTTTTGTATCTGGGACATCCAACTAACAGTTGTAGTTTCAACAATGAATACATAACCTGTGGTGCTTCTCCGGTGATCGACATCACCTCCATAGTCTGCATCTACGTAACCTTGTACTTTTAGTTCTCATTTTCCAAACTACAAACACTTCTTTGCAGTGCCTCGTAGATACCTCAAAATCCACTTAACTGCTTCCCAATGAGCCTTTCCTGGATTTGACACAAACTTGCTGAAAATTCCCACTGCATGGCCAATGTCTGGCCTTGTACAGACCATCGCGTACATCAAGCTCCCAATGGCTGAAGCGTAAGGAACTTTAGCCATGGATTCTTTTTCTTCCTCCGTCTGAGGACACTGTTCCTTGGATATGCGAAAATGACTAGCCAAATGTGTGCTAACTGTCTTGGCGTTGCCCATGTTGAATCTCTGCAAAACATGATTGATGTACTCCGCCTGAGATAACTACAAAATTCCCTTTTGCTTATCTCTTGTGATTTCGTTCCAAGTATCTTTCTTGCTGGACCCAAGTTCTTCATGTCAAATTCTTTTGACAACTGCTGTTTCAAGTTTCTGATCTCGTTCATATCAGAACTAACTACTAACATATCATCGACATAAAGTAGCAAAATGATATAACTGGACTTATATTTCTTGAAGTAGCAACAATGGTCGGCGTTGCGCCTCTGGAAACCTTCCTTGTGCATAAAGCCGTCAAACTTCAAGTACCATTGCATTGGAGCTTGTTCCAGGCCGTACAAGCTCTTTTTCAATTTGCACACCTTATTCTCCATCCCTTTCTCTGCGAAAACTTTTGGTTGAAACATATAGATTTCCTTATCAATGTCTCCGTGAAGAAACACAGTCTACACGTCCAATTGCTCAAGAAGGTTTTCACTAGCAATAATACTCAATACAGTCCTAATAGTATTGAGCTTCACAACTGGAGCAAAAATTTCTGAGTAGTCAACTCCTTCTTTTTGCTGGAACCCTTTGACGACCAATTGGGCTTTGTATCTCATTGAACCATCATGCTCTTCCTTCACCCGATATACCCATTTGTTGTTAAGTGACTTTTTGTCCGTCGGAAAATCAACAAGTTCCCATGTCTGATTGGACATTAAAGACTTCATCTCGTCTTTCATGGCAAGCTCCCACTTGCCGGCATCTTTTGTCTGACATGCTTCATCGTAGCATTCAGACTCACCTGCATCAGTTAGCATATATAGTTCATATACCTTCTGTTAGATACATGAGGCTGGTAGCGCTTATCGCGTATGCCCAAATTAACCATTCTCAAGTTAATAGCAAAAGTATGTAGTAGCGAGAGTAGGGATCGATCCCACAGGGAAGGTATTATTTTTTCGTGCCAAAAACGAATAGTAACAATGGGTTTTGGATTGGATTATTACTACTTAACAAATTCTAAGAATTAACCTAATACGCAAAATTAACTAAATGATTAAGACTTATGAGATTGAAGCGATTCTTGGTTTTCAGGTAACCGTACTTTTAGAAAATTACCTTTTGGTCATCAAATCAAAACATTCGAATTCTTTCGATTATCTATCGATTGGAAATTCAATTCCTACTCATCTTATTCGTAGTCAAAGAGAAAACAGCATTCAATTCAACCCTTACCAAATCTCTAATCACCACTACAGCCGTTAATGATTAAATCAATGATAGTTTTCAAAACTAATGAGTTCGATAAATCAAATCAATGAAAACTACAGCCATTAACATCGATTATTCAATCGTTTCTCCTAAGAATTCAATAACACCTACAGCCGGTTAATTATTAATCTTAGTTGTTTCTTAACAAACTATCGATTATGCAATTGCATATTAGGTGATCAATCTAATACACAAACACAACAATCATGGAATTCGAAATCTGAGAAACACATTGAAATCGAAATCTAATTCAACAATCAAACCGAATTCTCATAAAAGATTCAAATCCAAAAGTAGGTATCCCTTCAACCAAGAATCGAAGGGTTTTAGCCTATCATATTCAAATCTAAAAACATAATAAATTGTACCGAAAACATTGAATTAAATAAAGGAAAAGAGATTACTAAGACGAATCACGATTCCGGCTTGTCAGTCCCGGCTCCGTTCTTTGTTGTTCTTGAAGAAAACTTGAAAGAAAAATTATTCTAAAAACCTAACGTAGTCTAAAGTCTCGAAAGTTGTCTGATATGAGGTGTAAAAATCGAGTTCTGAGGTTATGGAGGCTAAGATTTAGGTTACAATCTTTTAAACATGGTAAAATACTCAATTTCCTTATTTCCGGACTCTTCGGTTATCGATCGCCTTGAATGTGGCGATCGATCGCTTCTTTATTTTTTTTCAGCAGATCGCTTGAGGCGATCGATCGCCGCTTTATTGCGATCGATCGCTTGGCTCCAGTGGACTTTGGCGATCGATCGCCTTATACTCGCGATCGATCGCTGGCTCGTGAATTTTGTTGCAAAAGTTTCTGTCCATAGGCGATCGATTTCCTCTTCCAGGCGATCGATCGCCAGCTCCAAAATTACGTTTTTGCTCTTTTCTTGATCAACTTTGAGTCCTTGTCATGTCCATATCTTTTCTTGGCCTTTACACCTCATTTTTAGCTCGTTTTCTTCGATTGTACCTACAATTACACAAATATACGATTAGGTAGCTTACGTATCAAATTATTCATCAAAACCTACCAAATCGTAGACAATTAAACGCTAAAGATGTGTCTATTTCTAGTCACATCAAACTCCCCCATACTTACTCTTTACTCGACCTCGAGTAAATCAAATAAAACTACAATATTTTTGGTTGGCTCATAGTATCATAACAAAGCAACTTGTCCTCACTTTAATGCCTCAACAATTTTAACATGCACAGTAATGAAAGACGTTGAAAAGTTAACAGTGGAACAAGTTCAATCCCTAAACATTTCATACTCAACAAAGTAGTGAACGTGTGTGTGTGGTCATAGACGAGTGTTGTGTACAAATTATAGACCCAAAATATGCAAAGCCATAATAGTTCAAGTCATACACTAACACAAGTATAAGCTCACTTGCACACTCTTCTCCACTATCTTAGCCACTTTGCAAACATAAATCAAGTAGGTCTTTATTAGCTTGTAGCTTGGCCTAGGTATTGGCTTATGAAAGAAAGGATAAGGATATATCAAACAAGAGAGTATGATGAAATGCACTCTAAAACTGTGGGGTCTTCCCACCTTAACAGTGATTAATAGACATAAGAAGGACTAATCATGCATTAAGGTAACATCTTAAGGTTTTGGTTGTTACACGAGCTAACAGGATTACAGGCCAAAATACAAAACTTCAAAAATAATTCATTACATTCTAAAAGAATGTCATTTAGATTTACACTACTCCTAGAGTAGATACTAATCATAACTTGAATCCTATACATTCATGTGTCCCTCGTAGCTCACTGCCTCAACCCGACCCTTAGTCCTTCCGTCCCAAAAGTGTACCTACAGGGACAACACATCATGAGCATATACAATCTTACTTATCATCATAAAAACATCATAGCAAATGCATGAAATAATTGTTAAGTAAATATGCTGGATGTCTCATTAACTTCTTATTGTTGTCCCTGACTTATAATCATGCATATGGGGCATCTTACCCCCGTGGCATCTTACCACAATATCATCGTATGGCCTCTTACCATATGGGGCATCTTACCCCGTGGCTTCTTACCACAATAACATCGCATGGCCTCTTACCATGTGGGGCATCTTACCCCGTGGCATCTTACCACAATAACATCGCATGGCCTCTTACCATGTGGGGCTTCTTACCCCGTGGCATCTTACCACAATACATCGTGTAAATGTCATCATATAAGCATCGTATAAGCATCATCATATAAACATCGTATAAACATCATCGTGTAAACATCGTATAAACATCATCGTGTAAACATCGTATAGACATCATCATTTCATCGTGAATACTCATGCAATAAAAGCATAGTTGTAGTATAAAGATGTGTGTTACCGTCCGATGCCCGTACGCCTCTTACGTACCTTTTCAAAAGGAGGATGAGTCAACAGACTTTATCTCCTTGATGGTGCCGGTACCTGGGATGGTTCTACAAGACCACATAATACCATATTAGATGCTTCAAAACCATCTCACATCATAAACTTAACAAAATAAAACATCATTATATTTTTCAACTTTCTGCCTCTCTCGATCGATCGGCCCAAGGTCTCGATCGATCGAGACACTGTGCACAAACAGTGCCTTAGCATCCTGCCTCGCTCGATCGATCGAACATTTTACCGATCGATCGAGGAGCTTCACCGATCGATCGAGAAATCCTTCGATCGATCAGCATCAAAATTTCAAAACATGCTTTAGACTTTCTGTCTCGCTCGATCGATCGGGACCAAATCTCGATCGATCGAGAGCTCTGAAAAATCGGGATTTTCCCCAGATTTTTTAGCACCTCTTTTCACCCCATCTTTTCTACTTCATAACACATCTATCATGCTGAAACAAACATGTGAAGAACTTCATAAAATATCCATGTAAGCTCTTAAATCGAAGGTTTAACAAAACCTAAGCTAACATGCATCATAACATCATCATAATCTTCATCCTCAACCAACTTTAAACAGAAACAGAGCATGCTTATCTTTTTCCAGATTTTCGAGCATATAGTTTCATAACAAGAAATCTATCACATAAATCATGTAAAAAGCTCGAACAACCATGCTAGTAGTTACTTAATACTACCATGTAAGCATTCATAACAAGGTTTCACCCAAGCCTACACTTAGCATGCGTTAAAAACAACCCACCAAACCCAAGCTCAAACACAAACCCAGAAAAATAGGGTACCCACTTACCCCTCTCTTTTTGCTCCCCTTTTTGCAAGGATTTGAACACCTTCTTACCAAGCTTTTTCCTTGCCTTACAGCTGCTAAGCTGGAACAAAAATGGGGGGAGGAAGAGAAGGAGAAGGGAATGATTTGGCTGCAAAAGTGATTGGAAGCATGGGCATGACCAAGTGGGGGGTATGGGCTTTGACAAGTGGGAAAAAGGGGAGGTGGCCGAGTAGGGGGGGTGGTGTGGTTGGGGTGCCTTGAGGTGTTTAATTGTGTCCCGGTATATAGTACGATGTATTAAAATATCCTCACTCGATATTTTCTAACTTCATTTAATTAATACATCCCTTAAAACACCCAACATGTTCCCCACATCATATCATCATAACATAAATCGTGGCCCCCAATTTAAATACACCACAACCCTTAAACACATCATAATTTATCATCGTAGAACATAATCATATTACATTTCGGGGGTATTACAAAAACTTCTCTTCTTGTATGAATTTTTCAAACCTTGTTCATTTTTCAAGGTTTATTTCAACATTTTTTTTTCTTCTTTTGTGCCTTGGCTCCAATTGGAGTCATATTTTTATCTATTTTCTCAAGGCATTCCTTTTTCTTTCATGTATTTCATTCTTTTGACAATAGAGTTCACAACAATATTTCAATGAATTTCCAAGTGCATTTGAATGAAATACATCATACTCCCTTAGAAGGTATGGATTAAAATTCATATTTAGGCTCATTAGGGAAGGATGATAAGCTAGCCAAGGAATGTTGAATGGGGGTCTTGAGTATGCTTAGCATACTCCCATTCTTTTGCATTAAGGCTCAAAAAGGGTACTAGACATAGATTTTGTTCATATGGTAGGCTTGAAAGGCTCAAACGCATCAAAGATTGCCTATATCACTTTCATGTTTGCAAGTAGTCTAGACATACGCCTCAAAGAGCATGTAGTTAAGTTCTAGTATGTATTAGAGACTTCTTAAGACTATCACAAGCTTCACACAATCTTCACTAAGCTATGCACACTTCACAAGCTATGACAATAATGTGCTCAAAATATTCAACTACTAAGTTAAAGTAAACTTTGCATTAGAGTTCAAAGTGTTCCAAGGTTAACAATTCACCTATGTTGAAAAGCATGCATGATATCAATTAGGTTTCATCATGGGCTAGTGATTATAAGCATGTGTTCATTACTAACTATGAGCTCAAAATTTTTAAGTTTTTCGATTTTGTATTTTTGAAATAAGAAAAACAATAGCACACCACTAATCCCTCCCCCATACTTAAATCTTACATTGTCCCCAATGTAAGACAAAAATACAAGAAAAGAGAAAAGTCTAACTACTAAAGCAATAAAAATAAAAGGGAGAAATGAAACTAACTCCCCTTGGGTTGCCTCCCAAGCAGCCCCTATGTTTAACGTCGGTGGCCCGACGCCAGTCCTCTATCAAGGTGGTTGATGCAGTGTTGCTCTATCCTTCCTTAACCACCTCAATATCTTCTTCACTCCTCGGTATCTCGGCTTGTTGCTCTTTGAGTGGTCATCCCCAGTCTTTGCTCCTTCGTCACTTAATTGACATGGTCGATCCGGAGGGTGCTTCTTTTCAACGGTACGATCTTGCAATTGAGAAATAAGATGGTCAGCAGTACCATGAGTAGATAACGCAGCAATAGTATGAACGATATGTACTAAGTTAGAATCCATACCTTTCTTGTCGTCAAGGCCATCAGTAGCCTTTCCCATTTCCCACAACTCATCATTATCAAAATCAGAATCATAATTATCATGTACATCAATAGCGTAACTAGAATGTTCAAGAAGTTTAATGGGTTCATACATATCGAATTTTGCAACTTTACCATTAGACTCCAATATGATCATACCGCTATTCATATTGATTACTGATTTTGATGTTTTCAAGAATGGTCTCCCTAAAATAATTAGGCTAGAAGGATCATCATTTCTCATGTCTAAGACATAGAAATCGGCTGTGAAGACCAAGTTCTTTACATGCACAACTACGTCCTCTACTATCCCCTTAGGTATGACCGTGGATTTATCAGCTAAGTGAATAACTGCGCTATTTCTTTTTAAAGGTCCCATTTTCAGTTGAGAGTACATTGAGTAAGGCATGACATTTATGGATGATCCTACATCGAGCATAGCCTTCTCAATCCTAATAGCATTAATCTCGCATGGGATAAAGAACATACCTGGGTCCTTGCATTTAATGGGGATGCTTCTTTGGTTGTCCGCCGAAACATTGTCATTGAGCTTGACCTTGGGCTGCCCTTTGTGTTCCTTGCTTTGATCCTCTTTCACGGTCTCCTTTAAGGGGTTAGCATGTTGCGGTTTCTTCTTCATGGTCTCATGCAATGGGGCTTGCTCTTTGCAGCGTGGACTCATCTCGTAGAGCCCTTTGAGTCCGGCACCTTTCCTATTGTCCTTCAATGCTTGGGGGAAAGGGGGTGGTAATTTATATTCAGAAAGTTTAGGGAACTCACCTCGTGGTTCCTCCCCTTGCATTGGCTCTTCAACATCTGTCTCTGTCTCCGTCATCTCTTCTTTTTGGGGTGGCGTCAGTACCACCTCTTCTTCAGCTGTCTCTCCACTCACATTCACAGTGATAGCGCTCACATTCTCCCTGGGGTTCACCTCCGGTTGTGAAGGCAATCCATTGGAGATTCTTGCTTTAATCTTGTTGAGAGAAGTTGCTAGTTGTCCCATTTGTGTAGTCAAACTCTAGATGCTCGCCCTCGTCTCCTGTTTAAATTGTAAGCTATTTTTCAGCAATAACTTTAATACTATGTTCTAACCTAACAGAAGAATGGTTCACTGGCGGTGGTGGAGGTCCTTGATATGGCGGTCTGTAGGGTGGGGGTTGGTGCATCTGTGGGTTCCCATAGCCTTGGTTCGGATGGTCCCTCCACCCTTGATTGTAGTTGTTTGGTGGATGGTCATAATTCCTTTGTGGTGGCCCTGGGAATCCTCCCGCTGCATTCACGTTTTCAGCGGCTATCTCTTGTAGTGAGGGGCATGCGTCCGTGGGATGGTTCACAGCCAGACAGATTCCACACGGCTTTATTTTCCCTACATTTCCACCTGCCATATCACGCACAAGAAAAGTGAGGTCTATCAGTTGTTGTTCTAGGTCTGACACGTTTACCTCTTTTCTTTGCGGGTGTCCATGGCGCACAGATCCGAATTGTTGGGAGCTGGCCGCCATGTTAGCTATCAAGCGTCTAGCTTCCTCCGCTGTTTTATCTATAAATGCTCCTCCGCTTGCCGCATCCACCAAGTTCCTATCACCAGAAAGTAAACCTTCATAGAAGTATTGGATTAGAAGGTGTTCACTTATCTGGTATTGTGGACAACTTGCGCACAGCTTCTTGAATCTCTTCCAGTACTCGTGTAGTGATTCCTCGTAGAGCTGCTTCACACCATATATCTCTTTCCTCAAGTTCGTTGCCCTTGAAGCTGGGAAGTACTTTTCTAGGAATACTCTTTGTAAGTCAGTCCACGTGGTGATCGATCCGGATGCTAAGTAGAAGAGCCAGTCTTTTGCAGCGTCCTTTAGAGAAAACGGGAACGCTCTTAGCTTTATTTGATCATCAGTGATTCCGGTCGGCTTCATGGTAGTGCACACCACGTGGAACTCCATCAGATGTTTATGCGGGTTTTCACCTGCAAGGCCATGAAAAGCTGGCAATAAGTGAATTAAACCAGACTTAAGTTTGAAGTTTACGTTATTGGCCAGAGCAGGGAATCTGAAGCAGAGCGGTTGTTGATCCAAGTTAGGATTCGCCAGCTGCCTCAAGCTTTGATTTGCAGCCATCATGGACCTCTCTTCTTCTTCTTGTTCTATAATCCTTCGTGCTTCTCGTCTCCTCTGATGTAGCGTCCTCTCAATCTCAGGATCGTAGTGAAAGTTATCTTCGTGATTGAACGATCCACGTGTACTCATTAACAAACCAAAGTAGTAATGCGGGATAAAAATAAAAAAAACGACACAAAATAATACCAATGCCTTCCCCGGCAACGGCGCCAAAATTTGGTAGCGCTTATCGCGTACGCACAAATTAACCCTTTCTCAAGTTAATAGCAAAATTATGTAGTAGCGAGAGTAGGGATCGATCCCACAGGGAATGTAGTATTTTTTCGTGCCAAAAACGAATAGTAACAATGGGTTTTGGATTGGATTATTACTACTTAACAAATTCTAAGAATTAACCTAATACGCAAAATTAACTAAATGAATTAAGACTTATGAGATTGAAGCGATTCTTGATTTTCAGGTAACCGTACTTATGGAAAATTATCTTTTGGTCATCAAATCAAAACATTCGAATTCTTTCGATTATCTATTAATTGGAAATTCAATTCCTACTCATCTTATTCGTAGTCAAAGAAAAAACAACATTCAATTCAACCCTTACCAAATCTCTAATCACCACTACAGCCGTTAATGATTAAATCAATGATAGTTTTCAAACTAATGAGTTCGATAAATCTAATCAATGAAAACTACAGCCGTTAACATCGATTATTCAATCGTTTCTCCTAAGAATTCAATAACACCTACAGCCGGTTAATTATTAATCTTAGTTGTTTCTTAACAAACTATTGATTATGCAATTGAATATTAGGTGATCAATCTAATACACAAACACAACAATCATGGAATTCGAAATCTGAGAAACACATTGAAATCGAAATCTAATTCAACAATCAAACCGAATTCTCATAAAAGATTCAAATCTAAAAGTAGGTATCCCTTCAACCAAGAATCGAAGGGTTTTAGCCTATCATATTCAAATCTAAAAACATAATAAATTGTACCGAAAACATTGAATTAAATAAAGGAAAAGAGATTACTAAGACGAATCACGATTCCGGCTTGTCAGTCCCGGCTCCGTTCTTTGTTGTTCTTGAAGAAAACTTGAAAGAAAAATTATTCTAAAAACCTAACTTAGTCTAAAGTCTTGAAAATTGTCTGATATGAGGTGTAAAAATCGAGTTCTGAGGTTATGGAGGCTAAGATTTAGGTTACAATCTTTTAAACATGGTAAAAGACTCAATTTCCGGACTCTTCGGCGATCGATCGCCTTGAATGTGGCGATCGATCGCTTCTTTATTTTTTTTCAGCAGATCGCTTGAGGCGATCGATCGCCACTTTATCGCGATCGATCGCTTGGCTCCAGTGGACTTTGACGATCGATCGCCTTATACTCGCGATCGATCGCTGGCTCGTGAATTTTGTTGCAAAAGTTTCTGTCCATAGGCGATCGATTTCCTCTTCTAGGCGATCGATCGCCAGCTCCAAAATTACGTTTTTGCCCTTTTCTTGATCAACTTTGAGTCCTTGTCATGTCCATATCTTTCTTTGTCTTTACACATCATTTTTAGCTCTTTTTCTTCGATTGTACCTACAATTACACAAATATACGATTAGGTAGCATACATATCAAATTATTCATCAAAATCTACCAAATCGTAAAGAATTAAACGCTAAAGATGTGTCTATTTCTAGTCACATCAGAGGCCGAGAACTCCTTCTCAATTCATTAACTGGAGCAGGAGATTGTGATGCATCAGACTGCTGCTCGCTGTTTTGATCAATTGATTCCCCCAACTGAGGAATCTCAACTATCTGCTCCACATGACTTTCTGGGACATCGTCCACCTTTGCATACACTGGCTCACTCTGTTCTAAGTCGCTGATAATTGTGTTATGCATGTCCTTATACATCACTCGTTCGTTGAATATTACATCTCTGCTGCGGATCATCTTCTTGTTTTCATTATCCAAAATGCGGTAGCCAAACTCATCTTCACTATAACCAATGAAAGTGCACTTCTTTGATTTGGAATCAAGTTTATTTCTGAGTGCATCACTGATATGCACGTATGCTACACAGCCAAAACTTTAAGATATGAGAGGTTTACCTCTTTTTTGCTCCATACCTCTTCTGGTATTCTGTGCTCCAATGGTACCGATGGACCTCAGTTAATCAAGTAAGCTATTGTGTTGACTGCTTCTGCCCAGAACTGCTTTGGTAGGCCTGATTGTACCCGCATACTTCTGGCTCGTTCTGTCAATGTCCGGTTCATACGCTCAACTACACCATTGTGCTGAGGCGTACCAGGCACGGTTCTCTCCATTCTGATCCCGTACCCATAGCAGAACTTCTTGAATCTGGTGTTTTCATATTCACCACCATTGTCAGTTATGAGCATCTTTATCTTCAACCCTGTCTCATTTTCAACCATCGCTTTCCAAATCTTGAAAACCTCAAATACTTCTGACTTATATTTCAGAAAGTAAACCCATACTTTTCTGGAGTGATCATCAATGAAAGTCACAAAATAGTGTTTCCCACTAATGGATGAGACAATCGTTAGTCCCCAAACATCAGAGTGAACTAGTTCAAGTTTCCCTTTCTTTGGGATTCTGGTACTTGTCTGAAATCTAACTCTTCTCTGCTTTCCAAAAAATACATCATTCACACATGCCAATATCAATTGACTGAAGACTTGGTAGTTCCCCTTTGAGTGCATAACCTTCATTCCTTTCTCACTCATGTGGACAAGTCTCTGATGCCACAGAGTATGACTTTTTGTGTCTGCTGCCACGTCCACCTCCTTTGTTTGATCTTCTACCTCTTGACTCTGTATGTAATACTGAAGAGGTTGACGATTTATTTGAATCTTTCCGTCTGATCTCTTCACTGAGCATCAGATCGAACATCGTCAAATTTCAACTTGTTACTTCCCGATGAGCTACTCACATCTGTGACAGTAGCATTCCAGCTTTCCGGTAGCGAAGACAAAAGTATTAATGCTCGTATTTCATCATCAAAATCAATTTTAACTGAACTCAACTGGGTTGTCACTGTGTTGAGTTCATTGAGGTGTTGAGCTACCGATCCGCCTTCTATCATCCGCAAATTGAACAATCGCCTGATCAAATGGACTTTGTTTGAAGCTGATGGCTTCTCGTATATGCTTGAAAGAGCCGCCATAAGACCCATCGTGGTCTTTTCTTTTGCTATGTTGAAAGCAACGTTGCGTGACAACGTCAGTTGGATAACTCCAAGAGCTTTTCTATCTAGAAGAGACCATTCTTCATCTTTCATGCCTTCTGGCTTCACATCCAATATAAATTGATAAAGGCCATTTTGGTACATATAATCTTCTATTTACATTTTCCAAAAGCCAAAATTCAAACCATTGAACTTTTCAATATTTATTTTTCCTTCATCTGCCGCCATTACTCCCACTCGAAACTGACTCCCACCGGATTGCTGTTTTGACAATTTTGAAAATCACCGTGTTATTGAAAAACATCGTTGTGTACGAATTTGGTATCGCTGCCTTCTTTTTTTCAAACTTTTGCTTTTTCCATTTTCTTCTGTGGGGCTATATGCTTTTACTAACAATTATGTCATATTCCGTATAAAAAATACAGAAGATAGAAGGACTAAAATTATAATTTTTATGGCCAAACCATGTGTATTTCCAATTATGCACTTTGTGTGTAATTTTATTATTTTATTACGTAAAATTTATGTTGCAAATATAGTATCTAAATTTCAAAGTTTTTTTAGTTTGTTAAGTTATTTTTATACATATTAATTATCTACAGTTGATTTTTTAAAGTTAAGATACTAGTTATAAACATCTGTAAATAAAAAAATTGTATGTCTACTTTCCAATTATTATAAATTAAGATATTTTTTAAAAAAATGTTATTTAATGAAGGTTAATTTATGTTATAAAAAGTATTTATCACATCTCATGTATAGTTGCTTAGATAGAGATTGAACTAAATATTCTAATTTTATGAGTTTCATGGAATGGACATTTTATCCAAATCCAGATTGACCAACTATTTGGATATATATGTCAGCGGCATCACGTCTTTAATTGAGGACAGGGTCTCGGGTTTGAGAACCCACAACCCTCCCCACATAAAAAAAACCTATTAGAGATATACAAATAACTGGCCAATATGTGACTTTTTGTTTTTTGAGAGGTTGAGTGATTAAATATTTTTTTTACAGGGGAACTCGAATTCGAGTCTTTCTAAAATGAAAGTGAGCTCTTAGTAGCTGAGCTAGACCCAGGAGCTCAATGGTCAATATGTGATCGACAGGTTATGTGTATCTCTATCTAAGATATTTTCCCCCCTTAATTGTTTAGAAAATTCTTGGATTTATTTTCACCATTTCCAAGTTAAGAACTTCGTCTCAGTTTCTATGCAATTTCTAAAGTCAACATAGCAAACTAAATCACAAGAGTCGGTTGACCTTGAAACTGTTTTGTCTATGTTAATTATTATGTATTGTTCGTATATACTTCTTTACAGTATTTAAATATATTTCTGTCATTAGATTTAAAATAAAATAATTGATATTATTGTTATGTTAGATTTCTGTAAAAGTTTGGAAATGATGATGATAAGTAATACACCTATTGTTCATAGCGTTTCAGTCGTAAATTGGTTATGCAAAATAGAGAAAAATGGCTTAGACGATCCAACGAAGAAGAATTCATAAGCAGCTCTTAATCATAACATAAACTTAGCCTTCTCTCGATCCATCTCTAATACAGTAGTGGCAAAAATAGTGCCCACATTTGCCTTTCTAAGTTGGGTGATTGATTGTAATACCCTTAACACGTATCGGTTTAAAAATAAATATCTGGGATAATATATGATGAGTTATAATGGACTTCTATATCTACTTGAGTTAACCGTTTTTGAAGAGTGATAATAAATATGGGATAGTTGTTATATGATCAAGTTATGTAGTCGTACTCGGATGGATCCAGAATGGAACTTGATATATGGATGAGACAAACTTCTGCTTAAATCTTTATTAACTTAAAATACATTCATGAGAAAAATTAAAATAGATAATATTAATTTTCTTTGCAATTTTTATTAAAATATAAGGACTTCTCAAAGTCAATTGTTAGTTGCTTATATCAAACACATTTCTTAACCACTACTCTAATACTAATGGAATAAGCCAAAGTCTTAGCAACTTAGCTCTATAAATATACAAATACTCAGAGAAGGCATTGATCATATAAATATACAAATTATAAAACAAAGTTTCTAGCTATTCAGACATTCACATGATGTTTTGCTGTATCCGCACCCGAGGCAGTGCTGAGGGATCCAAATTTGATAACCAGCCGCCTCTACCTGCTCCTCCGCCCCCGCCAGCGGCGGCAGTACCTTACGGTTACGATGTGAGAAATGACAAATCCACCGGCGGTGGTATAAAAGATGGCAATATGGTCGTCTTGGCAGGAGTGGGAGCTGCTATAGCTGTTGGGGTGGCTACGGCTGCGGTGGTGACTGCCGATGAAAGTGATCAACGTGATCGAGACAGTGGTGCTGGTGCTGCCGGAGGGGGTGTCGCAGCTGGAGATGGAAATAGCGGCGGCGGCCCCTCTCAAGGTTGTTGTTGCGGAGGAGGCGGTTGCGGCGGAGGAGGCGGTTGCGGTGGCTGTGGTGGATGCGGAGGAGGTTAATGTTTAATTCAATTTTATTTACCCCGTTGACTAGATTATGGAGGGGTGATTTTTTCCTTTTCTGGAAAGGTTAAATTATTTTTGGATTTGACTTTTGCAATTGTTGCTATTATTATTATATTGTTTATGCTTAAAAATCACCTATTGGAATGCTAATAATTTATTAAGATCAATCGGTGGTAATACCATTCATTATGGGCTTTATAATTCCAATTTAATTAAGAGTAATGTATTGTCACGTGTTCGAGTCGTGGAATAAACATCTTTGCATTGCAAGGTAAATGTTGCATACATTAAGCACAAAGTGGCATGACCCCTTCTCGAACCCTATGTATACCGGAGCTTCAACCATCGGATTTGCCCTTTATTGTCTTGTTTATTTTAGTGATGTAAAATGAGAATAATAAATTATTTGATTGGTCAAGAGTTGACTGTGTCAAAATAATTTATTGGAGTTTAATCGAATTGGTTCCGACCAAGTCCCTCTGGTGGCTCGAATAAGAACTTGAATAAATCGGGACTGCAGTGGGTATAGGACACATGGAAAGGAATGTACATAAGACACTGACCGCTTTATTTTTAAACAAAAGATATTTCAAAGATTAGTGTGAAGCGATTCTACCGCAAGTGCACGGTTGTCAAGTTTTAGTATAGTGAAAATTAAGTACAGGTTGTCGAATCCACAGGGACTAACGTATAAGTACCAAATAAGATTAATAAAATTATATTTAGCCTACGATAAAAGAAGTTTGATTAACTAAAGCTAAATTAAACTAAAGAATAAAGATTAAACTAGAAATAATGAAAAGAATGGTTCCGGAAATGCAAAGGTAACTTACTCGAGAAAATTACCGAGTTCGCCGTTCAATTATGTTATCTCTAATGATTCAATGGAATTCTCAGTTTATCAACCAATTGATTTTAAAAGTGAAAGGTTTTCACTATTATTCGATACACTCTCTCGAGCTGTAACGAAACTAACAATAAATAGAACAAGTCACTCTCGTGCACCTATTTACTAATTCAAAGTTGCATAAATTATCAAAACCTTATAACTCTAAATCTCTCGATTCCAAGTTCTCACATATGCGATATCATCTCTCGATCTCAATCGTGACATACATCATAAATTAATGGAGCGTGTTACAACGTTATCTCTCGATCTCGGCTGTAACCCTCAAATTCAATCAAAGCTAGCTAGACTTTGATTTACACATGCAATTAATTTATGAACAATAACAATCAATGCACTTAAATACCAATGAATCAATAATCAAACACAACGAAACTAAAACTCAATAATATAAACTAAATTTAATTCAAATCAAATACATAAGAGTTTTATTGTCTCTCGACCTCTAAAACATCAAATGAAATTGAAAATCAAATAAATTAAAGTTCAGAAATACGATAAACGATGGATGAATCCGTGCGTTGCACCGTGATTTCTTCTCTTGTTCCTTCCTTGCACTCCGGAATAGATTGGCTCGACCTTGGACGAAGAACGGGGATTGGATCTCCTTTTCCGGCGTTGGGCGGCGGCTCGGGCGGCTCTCCTTGACCTAAAAACTCGTCTGAAATGGTCTGATATGGTGTTATATGGTCTGATGAAGAAATCCCCTCTTAAAAGCCCTCCAAAATCACGATAAAAAAGGAAAATAAAATCTTCAGGATTTCGCGTCTCGATCGATCGAGAATTTCTACCGATCGATCGGTGCACTGTTCATGCCAGCTTTTGAAACTCACTGTCTCGCTCGATCGATCGAGAATTTCCACCGATCGATCGAGAATTTGAAAAAATCAGCTCCGAAGTTACTGCCTCGCTCGATCGATCGAGATTTCCACCGATCGATCGAGCCTTCAAAAATTCTGATTCTCACTTTCTGCCTGGCTCGATCGATCGAGAGTAAATCTCGATCGATCGAGATTCCGAAAATTTCATTTCCTAAATTTCAGTTTTTTTTCGCCTCGATTTCGCCCGTTATCTTCATATTGGCTCATTTCTTCCACTTCCGATCTATTTTCCTGAAACAAACGAATAGACACCACAAAGCATAATATCATCCAGGAAAAAGAACGGAAAGTAGGAAGAATTTACAGTTAAAAACACTCAAAATCTAAGCCTATCAACTCCCCCAAACTTAGACTTGATCGTCCTCGAGCAAGCAATAAGCTCAAAAAGAAAAGTTAAACTCAATTCTAAGCATGAATCATCTTTACAACATACGTAAAATCTCAGAAATCTTACTTACACATCAATAGAAGTCCTTCAACACTTAACAAGAAGCAATTTCTCCTAAGTTAAACAATACATCGCAAAATCGGAACGTGCGTGTGTGCTATTGTCAAACATGAGTTACATACATATCTTTAAGATCAACATGTGCCATATCAACTCCTAGTCAAGATTACTTTGAACTACTCTACAAATTTACTATCCAACACTTCTCCACTAATGTAATTATTCCCTAGACTTGGATCAACAGGACTTTAAAAGCTTTTAACGTTAGGCCTTTTGGTGTCGGCTCCAAAGAAAGGTAGGATAGAAGCAAAGAAGAGAGTATAACAGAATCAGTTCAAAATCTTCTCACATAAACATTGAGCTTCTCTTCACATTTTCTAGCCTTGGCCACTTTGGGTCTTATTTAACTTTTCTTTTCAAGGCTTTTTTTTTTCTCTACATCTTTTCTTTTTCTTTGCTCATTCTTTTGTTCATTTCATTTCTTTCACAATGAACTTCTCAACATATAACAATTTAATGCAATGAATGAGATTCATTATACTCTCATAGGGATGGATGAAATTGTTCTTTTAGGCTCAAACCAAGGTGGGTATAATGAGTTTGCCAAGAATGCCGAATGGGGGTCTAATCATATGCAATGCATATACCATTCTTTTTCAATAAGGCTCAAAAGGGGACACTAAGGAATAATGTATACAAGGTAGGCTTGAAAGGCACAAACGGTCCAAAGATCGCCTAAATCATCTCCAAGTCTAGTTCCTAATTATAAATTTCGCCTCAAAGTGCTTTCACTAAACTGTAGAGTTATCTAAGATACTCAAGACTCATCATAGTTAACACAAGTTTTCAATTTAATCAATACATACTTCACTCAATCATGACTCAATAAGTGCTCAAATTATTCCTCAGTTTTGACATGTAGTTAACAAAGGATATATACAAACAAGTTAAGCATTTCCATGATTCCTATCTAGATGAGGATTAATTTCATCATGTATTACCGTTGCAAATCTAATTCATCAATTCTCAAGAATAACTCACAAAATTTTTTTTTTGTTGGTAATGCTCAAGGACGATTCAAGTGACAATTAAGCACACAACATGTGGATAAAACAAATTAAACACGCAAGCCACTCCCCCAAACTTAACTGAAACATTGTCCTCAATGTTTAAAAGAATCAAAAGGGAAAAAGTAAACTCCCCTGATCAAGACGTTTGCATGAGGATTTAGGAAGTTTGGCTTTTGAAAACTCCACTGCTGTAGGGGTTCATCGCTCCACTTGAGTACCTCGCAAAAGAAGGATGCTAAAAAAAATCGACAAGAGAGAAAAACAAACTAGATGCAAAATTGAAAATAAAACAAAGCTAAATGCAAAAGGATACGCTTGGGTTGCCTCCCAAGAAGCGCTGATTTTTGGTCTTCGGCTTGACCATCAGAAGCAACCATCAAAGAGCGGTTGCCGCCCATAGTAAGTATCGTATGATACCACTATTGGGTCTTCATTCAGTATGCCCTCAAGCTTGGCAAGAGTGTAACGGTGTAAGCTCGTTGCTCCGACAACTTTCTTCATGACATAGTAAGCATGGGAGAATGATTCTTGAATTGGCTTCATCTCATGGATGGCGTAGTGCGGTGAAGTTGGTGGCATCGATGGGGAATACGTATCCACATATGGCACATAACATGCCTCCATCGATGGTTGGATATCAAAGTTCTCGAAAATCTCATCATCCAACTTCACTCTTGGCTCGTTGTCCCATAGGATCTCCTCAGATGCTTTTTCCACTGTAGGCTCATTCACTTCCATAGGTTCAACTTCCCTTGATTCTTCCACATGAGTGGGATCACTCCCCCAAACTTGATTGGTTGAGTGATCATCATCATATAACCAGGCCTGATTTGTAGATCCCGTCTCCTCCTCTTGGCAGCTCATTGAGATGGTTTCCGCTAGGATTGCTAATTGCTGCTCTAGATGATGTATATAATTGGTCTGGTTCTCTAAACGTTGCTCAGTTGATGCCATGAATCTAAATAACATATTCTCTGATTGAGCTGTTCCTTCTACAAAACTATCTTTCTTCTCGCCGTGATGCTCAAAGGTTTGGTGCGTATCATTAGGGTAGTGAGGCTCTGGTGGGTATTGGTGACTCCAACCTTGCAAGGAAGTATCACAATGCCAGTGGTAGTCGAAGTCCGCCATATCATTTAACAGGTGTAATACACTGTCCTCATCTCTAACAACCAGGGGACTCCCATTCACCAGTGCTCCTCTGAATACCCATCCTCGTGTCTGTGCATCCAAACCTTTGAAGAAATGTTGCAGAAGAGTATAGTTCGAAAAGTTGTGATACCTGAATGTGTCTGCCAGTTCATTGAATCTCTCCCAAGCCGAATAAAACGGCTCTGAAAATTGTTGGGCAAATCTTGTGAAGACTTGTTGATGAAGCATCATAAGTACCTCGCAAGAAAAATAAATAACATACTTAAATAAAATAATAAAATTTTTTTTTTTTTTCGAAAAAACAAAAACAAAAAGAAAACAAAAACGCAATAATAAAATTGGCTAAATTACAATTAACTAATCTCGTATGATATTATACAGATTAGTCCCCGGCAACGGCGCCAAAAACTTGACCGCTTTATTTTTAAACAAAAGATATTTCAAAGATTAGTGTGAAGCGATTCTACCGCAAGTGCACGGTTGTCAAGTTTTAGTATAGTGAAAATTAAGTACATGTTGTCGAATCCACAGGGACTAACGTATAAGTACCAAATAAGATTAATAAAATTATATTTAGCCTACGATAAAAGAAGTTTGATTAACTAAAGCTAAATTAAACTAAAGAATAAAGATTAAACTAGAAATAATGAAAAGAATGGTTCCGGAAATGCAAAGGTAACTTACTCGAGAAAATTACCGAGTTCGCCGTTCAATTATGTTATCTCTAATGATTCAATGGAATTCTCAGTTTATCAACCAATTGATTTTAAAGGTGAAAGGTTTTCACTATTATTCGATACACTCTCTCGAGCTGTAACGAAACTAACAATAAATTAGAACAAGTCACTCTCGTGCACCTATTTACTAATTCAAAGTTGCATAAATTATCAAAACCTTATAACTCTAAATCTCTCGATTCCAAGTTCTCACATATGCGAGATCATCTCTCGATCTCAATCGAGACATACATCATAAATTAATGGAGCGTGTTACAACGTTATCTCTCGATCTCGGCTGTAACCCTCAAATTCAATCAAAGCTAGCTAGACTTTGATTTACACATGCAATTAATTTATGAACAATAACAATCAATGCACTCAAATACCAATGAATCAATAATCAAACACAACGAAACTAAAACTCAATAATATAAACTAAATTTAATTCAAATCAAATACATAAGAGTTTTATTGTCTCTCGACCTCTAAAACATCAAATGAAATTGAAAATCAAATAAATTAAAGTTCAGAAATACGATAAACGATGGATGAATCCGTGCGTTGCACCGTGATTTCTTCTCTTGTTCCTTCCTTGCACTCCGGAATAGATTGGCTCGACCTTGGACGAAGAACGGGGATTGGATCTCCTTTTCCGGCGTTGGGCGGCGGCTCGGGCGGCTCTCCTTGACCTAAAAAACTCGTCTGCAATGGTCTGATATGGTGTTATATGGTCTGATGAAGAAATCCCCTCTTAAAAGCCCTCCAAAATCACGATAAAAAAGGAAAATAAAATCTTCAGGATTTCGCGTCTCGATCGATCGAGAATTTCTACCGATCGATCGGTGCACTGTTCATGCCAGCTTTTGAAACTCACTGTCTCGCTCGATCGATCGAGAATTTCCACCGATCGATCGAGAATTTGAAAAAATCAGCTCCGAAGTTACTGCCTCGCTCGATCGATCGAGATTTCCACCGATCGATCGAGCCTTCAAAAATTCTGATTCTCACTTTCTGCCTGGCTCGATCGATCGAGAGTAAATCTCGATCGATCGAGATTCCGAAAATTTCATTTCCTAAATTTTAGTTCTTTTTCGCCTCGATTTCGCCCGTTATCTTCATATTGGCTCATTTCTTCCACTTCCGATCTATTTTCCTGAAACAAACGAATAGACACCACAAAGCATAATATCATCCAGGAAAAAGAACGGAAAGTAGGAAGAATTTACAGTTAAAAACACTCAAAATCTAAGCCTATCAGACACATGTTAATTTATGTACAAAATATTTTTTTTGAGCTTATGGGAGGACGAAGGTCTCGAAACGACGATTTCTATTACATATTTTGTGGGCTTAATACCACTGAGCGAAAGGCTTCTCGCACAAGACTTTTATGATAACATAGTTTATGAAGAAAAACTCTTCAAAAGAAGAAGAGTTCTGATTAAACTCTTAACAATATAATTACTCTTTTCAATATAGTGTGATATTCACAAGTCTGAACACTCAATACGCACAGGAAGTTTTCCCTATGAGGGTAGTGAATACTAGTGTGAGTTCTAAGAGAGCATCATATAATAGGGGCGAATCTAAAACTTTTATTCAATGATAAAAATAAAAACATAAATCATGAAGGGCAAAAAAAAAATTTAAGGGGTCAAAATATAATTTTAGGAGGGGGCAAACACAATTTTGGCGGAGGGACAAAATGCAACTTTTGGGGTGTAAAATGGAATTTTTAACAATAAGTTTTTTTCTTTTTTGGGAGTAGGGGGGCACAAGAGACTACACAAATTTGTCCTTGCCAGAGAAGGCTTGGAGGTTTGGATTTATAGAAAATTATTTTTATAAAATAAAGTATGATAATTTTGAAAACTGAGTAGTTCTAATTAAATATTTAAAAATTGAGGAAGCTGTATCAGAATCTTAATCAAACAAAGTTTTAGTTTAACCACTTATTTTAAATTATTATAGAGTTGGAACAATGTACAGAACTATCCTCATTCTGAATGAGACAATGAGTTAAATTCACATCCTCTTCTTGGCTTGAATAGTTTTGTTTTTACTTCTAATATATAGTATCGGTTGAGAAGTTGTGCTACTGCATTCGATTCATTCACATATCAACGTCGATCAATTACGATTTATTCGTTCTCATGATATTGGTTTGAATATTTTCAAAGAGCTATCAGCAATCGGTTTGTGCCCAGATGCTTCTATATTTAATATATTAATAGGTGCTCTTTATAAAGAAGAACTCACGAAGAAGGTAGAGCCATCTTTTTTCGGAAATGAAAAGGTGTGGATGCTTCCAAATAGTGTCTTGTATGTTGGAAAGAAATGAATTAAAAAGGGAAAAAAATAAATTGTTCTCGATCGATCGAGCTACAATCGATCGAGCATTGTAGCTCGATCGATAGAGATGGTCAGAAAAATTTCGTCCCTTTTGCTACAGTAGCTCGATCGATCAAGCTCCTAGCTCGATCGATCAAGCCCTATATCTGATGTGTGGAATGGTGTGTCCATTCATGTTCGGATGTGATTTTTGGCATCATATTTGAAGATCAAAATTTGAGTAATTTTGTGAGTTTTCATCATTGTTATGGTTGAGCGTTTTTAGACCTTTGTGGTTTAAAAGATTTGTGACTTGGAGTGCTCCTATCACAAATCATAGTCGTTGTATCTTGGGAGACAAATTGCCAAAGTAAATTGTTAGCACCGTAGCGGGGCAATATTGTCTTAAGGACATAGATTTCAAATCTCGCATCTTCTAATAAAAAGCCATTTGTTATTTTTGCTTGCTACTTTCCTAAGATACACACCCATAAATTTTGTACAACAATCTTAAGATAATATTAAGCAACAAATGGCTCCGTCGAGTGCAACAACGACTCCCGTTCATAATGGTGAAAGGCCTGAAAAGTTCAATGCGAACGATTTCAAGCGATACAAAAGATGTTGTTTTGTTTGACAACCTTGGGGTTGGCAAGGTTCCTCAATGAGGATGCTCATACTGTCACGGAGAGTGAAACTGATAGCCAAAAGAGGGCTGCAGTTGATGCGTGGAAACAAAGTGATTTCCTGTGCAAAAATTATATTCTCAATGGACTAGATATCACATTATACAATGTGTATTGTCTAGTGAAGGCGGCCAAGGAATTGTGGCAATCCTTGGAGAAAAAGTATAGATCTGAGGATGTCGGCATGAAGAAATTCATCGTTGGGCGATTCCTGGATTTCAAAATAGTTGATACAAAGCCTGTGATAGCACAAGTGCAAGATTTGCAAGTAATCATGCACGAAATCCATGCGGAGGGTATGGTTCTAAGTGACTCATTCCAAGTGGCTACAGGATTGAAAAGTTGCCTCCATCATGGAAGGACTTCAAGAATTATCTCAAGCATAAACAAAAAGAAATGAATCTTCAAGACCTCGTGGTTCGGTTGAGAATCGAAGAGGACAACAAAATTTCTGAAAGGAAGGCAAATTGGCACCAACATGAAGCACGAGTGAACTTAGTGGAAAAACATGCTGGAACAAAGCGCAATTTTGACGGCATGGCCTCCAAATCTGGAAAGGCGAAGAAGTTCAAAGGCAAGTGCTACAAATGTGGGAAACCCAATCACATGTCGAAAGATTATCATAATAAAGACGATCTTGGGAAGGCTATGGATCAAGTAAATGTGACCGGAGAAGATCGTCTCTCAAATGATTTGGATGATCTAGTGCTAACCGCTTAATTAGATTATGTATCTTTGAAAGTTGTAAACACCAAGAATGGAGTGATTCTAAATAAATGTAATGACGATATTTGTTGAAAGCAATAAAAAATTATGTTATTACTTCTTGTATTGAATCTTATGGTTTGTGGTATTATTGTTAATGTGATGCCCGGGAATTATTGGTGTTAATCCCGGTGTGGTAATAATCCTTAAAGGATTTTAATTGTGACCATCTAAGTCACATAAGTCTGATGCGGGAGAGGATGCGTATGCGGATGCATGAGTGCATCAATTTGTAAAAAATTTGAGTGCGGGTGCGCCTTAATGCGCCTATTAAAATTAATAAATAATAAATATATATATATATACATACACACTGATGAAATGAAGTTAAACATACATAATATACATCATATTTAACAAACTCACATCATTATTATATTATTTACAAATTTACAATATGAAGTTCTTAACAACTTTAGTGTTTACAGCTTTACCATTCTTAAAAAAACATTAAAATTAGATTTTATTGAATAATCTAACATTTGCAGCTTTGCAAAAATGTTATAGCCAGTGATACAACGTAATTTGAATCTTTTCTTTGATCGTTCGTCTAGTAAGAATTCTCCGAAAAAGTATATTGTAGAAATAGAAATGAAGTATTAAAGTTTTGTTTTATTTTAATATATAAAATAACGAATTTGAAAAATAAAACCAAATGTTCATATTTATTTCAACATGTTTGGTAATAGTATGAATTTATTAAAAATGACTCATATTATTTCCGGAGACTTATATTATTACTGTATGAAATGACTAATAATAAACATTTAAATTAACTCAATAAAAATAAAAGTTTCATTTATAAAGTTCATTCTATTAATTTTCATGAAAAAACTAAGATATCAAATTTATTATTATTTACTCCGCAAAAATGTTACAAAATCACAGATTTATCATACTTTCTTTTATCACATATTTTAATCTTTCATATGTTATTTTGTCTTTTCATGATTCATTATCTATCTATTTATCATAAAAAAAAAAATGGAGAATTAAGGAGGATTAACAAGACTTAGTAACTTAGTGCGCGACTTAGTAAATCTTAATGCGCAAATTAGGAAATCTTAGTGCGCGAATTAGGAAATCTTAGTGCGTGAATTATAAAATCTTAGTGCGCGAACTAGAAACTCTTAAAGCGCGAACTAGAAATTCTTAAATCGCCTTAATGCGCTGCACGCGCACCGAGTTCGTCAGGTCGCGGCCGGAGTGCCAGTGCGTGGAGGGGGGTAGGAGGATTATGTGACTTAGGTGACAATTATGAATTAACTGCGGTTTGGGACTCCCGGGGATTTTAAATCCGGTTTTTGGAGTCCTTGGATCCAATGGATGAGATTATATTCTCATCGTGACGATAACCTTGGAATTTGGTTTTTGGTGGAATCTGGGGTCCGGAGTACTTTGTACTGGGGCTGGTGATGGAATTTGAGTTGGGGAGATAATTATTGAAAACAGATGATTTTTAATGAATCATGATGTAGTTGTGGAGGCATTGGTATTTTGGATCCTTGGAGCTATATATACCAAGTGGGCTCGGTATTTCGTCATTATATGAAAACCCTCCCCTCTCTCTCTCGCACGTCTTCTCTCCCCCAAACCCCTTCATTTCTCCCTTGAGGAAAATGGTTTGAAGCTTGGCTCGGGAGCCGAATTTCTCGAAGATGATTTGGTAATCTCCTTCCCCTCGCTTTTATCTTCGTATTGATTATAATTTAGAGGTGTTTGGTTGAGTTTATAGTTGGTTTGGGTTTTGGGAGATTTTGTAAAATCTTGGATATCTTATGGGTTTTGTGTTAAAATGGATTATAACCCTTGTTGAGTGTACTAGGGTGTTTGTATGTGGTTATTTTCGAGTTGGAGGAAGTTTGGGTATGAATGGTGGAGGTTTTTAAGCTTTTAAAAATGGTGATTTTCGGGTTCGCACAGCGACCGATCGATCGGTAGCTTGGACCGATCGATCAGTGCAAGTGCGTAGCGTTGGGTGATTATTTATGTATTTACCGATCGATCGGTATGAGCGACCGATCGATCGGTGGGTGGCTAGCGATCGATCGGTAGCTTGGACCGACCGATCGGTGCAAAGCCGTAGCAAATTCGGATTTATGAACAGTTACCGATCGATCGGTAATGGTGACCGATCGATCGGTAGTGCGATTGTGTAAAATTGTATTTTGGGTCCTCCCTCGGATTTTAGGGAGCGATTATCGACCATTTACTATTTAATCATCGTGTTGGGATGATTGGGGTCGGATTTCATGCTTGTGCATATGAATTTGGGATTACTCATTGATTATGAGTTATTGAATTGTGTTTAGCATATTTCTTCATCGGACCTCGGGACTGAGGCAATGTTTGGACTTGAAATACGGAATCATAAGGTACGTATAACGTATGAGCATAGCCTGTTACAATGTTGCAATTGTGAAATGCATGGTATATGGTAATTGCAATAAATGGGTATTGAAATGCATGGTTTGTGGTATTTACAATAAATGGGTATTGAAATGCATGGTATATGGTAATTGCAATAAATGGGTATTGAAATGCATGGTATATGGTATTGGCAATAAATGGGTATTGAAATGCAAGGTATATGGTACTTACAATAATTGGATTGTGAAATACATGGTATATGGTAACTGTGATAAAAGGACGTACATTGGGAATCATATGGTGCCGCTTTCGAGCGAGCAATGGTTGGGATGTTGTCGCCGTTGAGCGACCATCAGTTGTAACGACGCTATTGTTGAGCATGCGTGGGATTAAATTGTCGTTATTGTGGAGCGAGCTATGAAATAGAAATATGGAGTCATTGGCTAGATAAATGTGATATCTGTAGTACTCTATTTGATGATTTAATCATATTTGGTTATGGAACTGGTATAACAGGAATGGTTTTAGTTGATCAATGAGATGATCAACTGGCCTTTGAGAATTTAATGGTTTGGTTATTTTGAGAACATGGACAATACAGGGGATCCGGGATGAGGATGATACCATCCAGTGAGTATCATTTAAATACATGGCATTTACATTCTGTAAATTATGAGCTGTAATATTATGATTATTCGATTGGTGGTATTGGTATGCTCACCCCGTGTGGGGCTGTCTCTGTTGGGGAAGGTAATACAGGTGCAGCGGTAGCTTTGGAGTTGAGCTCGGGCTGTTGATTTGAGGTACTTCCAGGATTGAAGTACCAGAGCGGGTTGATTAGGTACGTAGCTCCAGAGTTGAGATCGAGCGGTGCATGGGAGGTGCTTTCAGGATCGAAGTACTAATAGCCGCATTCGGTAGAGTATCTTATACATTAGATACAAGTTTATTCATTGGGTGTTCTCATGTAAGTACATTTTTACGTGTATATGGAATGTATAAATGGGCAATGGCTTTTCTCCCTTCATTTATTGGCTGCATGCAATTAATTACGGAATTGCTAAATGAACTGAGTGCATGTTAGTGTATTATGAGGGTGCATGCTATGTAAGTGACCTTGGTTGGGGAATTTGAATATTATGTTGATAAAATGCAAGAAATTTTCTGGATAGTATATGATGTTATACCTGCATATGGCTTTTCCCCCATGATAGTATGATTGTATGCACTAATGTTATAGATTAATACACTAATAACGGGCTAAGGGCACGGGGGTCCTTACATTAGTGGTATCAAAGCAGTGGTTTGCTCTTTGGGGCTGTTGAGGGCCTAGGAACATGTTAATGGGAATGAGAAGCACATACCTATGCATGATGGTAGTTAGTGTTGTGTGGTACGACTGTATTGCTTATGTGCGTTTATGATATGTGTTCATAATTGGAATATGTTGTTGCTAACCATGGTGGTTGCAGGGTCATATGAGACATGGATTATGCATTACGGTTGCATATATTTGGGAGTGATGATTTTAATGCTTTGCAGCTATATGTTGAAGCGATGGTAAAATTCCGCATGTCACATTTGAAGCGAGGTGCATTAAAATACACTCATGACGATGTTTATTGGGATACGGGTTATGCATTACGGTTGCATGCATGGCGTAGCGATGTGAATACTTGCCGCTGTTATATTATAGCGATGAAGAATATTTGCCGCAAACATGTCAAAGCGAAGGATAATTCCGCTATCATATTACTATTGCGAGGGATATTATGCCGCTAATATGTCGAAGCGAGGGGTATTTCCGTTGTCATGATAAAACGAGGAGTAGTGGCGCCGCTGTCATACAATCGCGAGGAAGAATATGTGCCGCTTAAGCGAGGGATATTATACCGCTAATATGGCGTAGCGATGAGCTTTCCGCTGTCATATGATAGCGATGGAGGATATTTGCCGCTTAAGCGAGGGATATTATACCGCTGGTATGTCGAAGCGAAGTAGCGAAGATGAATATTTGCCGCTGTATAGCGAGGGATATCATGACGCTATTCTATTGGTGATGATTTATGCCGCCGGGTATTGATGGCGATGGTTCATTCCGCTATTCTATTGGCGATGGTTTATGCCACCGGGTATTCATAGCAATGGTTCATTCAGCTATTCTATTGGCGATGGTTTATGCCGCTGGGTATTCATAGCGATGGTTCATTCCGCTATTCTATTGGCAATGGTTTATGCCGCCGTGTATTCATAGCGATGGTTCATTCCGCTATTCTATTGGCGATGGTTTATGCCGTCGGGTATCATATAGCGATGGGTCATTCCTCTACATCTATTGGCGATGGTTCATGCCGCCACGTATTATATAGCGATGGGTCATTCCGCTACATCTACGGCGATGGTTCATACCGCCGGATATCTATAGCGATGTTTTATGCCGCTGACTTTATGGCGAGGGATCATGCCGCTGATTCTATAGAGATGGGTTGTACCGCTATGTACGTAGCACTGGATTACACTACCTACGAGCAATGGGTGTGATGTGACTAGAAATAGACACATCTATTGCGCTTAATTGTCTACGATTTGGTATATTTTGATGGATAAATTGATACATATGCTACCTAATCGTATATTTGTGTAAATGTAGGGAAATGTGAAGAAATCAAGCTAAAATGATGAAAGAAGCAATAAAGTTGAAGAAAAGAGGAAAAAACCAGAATCCAAGACACATGTTGCTCCTTATCCTCAAATTTCTATATGTTCATGCCATGTTTTGGAAATGTAGTCCATATAAAAGTTGTAGAACTTTGAGTTATCTTCGCGTGGACAGCTGATTCATCGAATCGGAGTTCAGACGAGAAAGTTACGGCCAAAATACAAAACTCGCCAGAAAAATGGAAGACAGGCGTAATTATGCCATTATCAGGCGTAATTACGCCAATGCTACGGCATGGACAGGCGTAATTACGCCATTCAGAGGCGTAAATACGCCAAAAACGCGGGAAGCCATATTTTTGACACGTCATCAGGCGTCTTTACGCCATTTTCTGGCGTAGCTACGCCTGCAGAGTTTTGGAAAGTGTAAAGACTTGATTTCTTTCCTTCCCACGTGGATTCTAACCTACTCCATCAGCCTCCCTATACATATATGAACGAAAATCAGACTAAAGAACCATCTAGATAGTTAGGGTAGAGTAGTTTACGATAGTTTTACAATTTTTCTCTCAATTTTGTTGAAGACGGCTACGAAGATCGAAGCGAAGGCAGGATTGACACCTCGACGAGCAGAGATCGGATTAGTTTTCTTTCCCTTGCTTTTATTTATTGTTTTTCTTCGATTATGTCTAGCTAGTTTTTAATTCTTGGTTGAGGAAGACAAATCCTTGGATTTTATTTATCTTGGGGAGATTCTTACGCTTTAATTATCAATTTTATTGAGTATCAAGAGTTTTCTGATTTTATTGATATGATTGTTGTGTTTGTTTATTGGATTGACAACCTAGCAACTTGCATGAAATCTAACGCTAAATTAGATATCAAATACGGAATCGTTTGATCCCTCTAATTTACGAAGCAACTAAGATTGATAATTGCCTACTGTTGGTGTTATTAATTTCTTAGGAAAAACGATTGGATGATTAATTCTAACGGCTATAGTTTTTATTGATTAGATTCATCAAACTTACTAGTTTTGAAACTATCATTGATTTAATCTTAACGGCTGTAGTTTTGGTTAAAGATTTGATAAGAGTTGAATTGAATGTTTTTTTCTATTTGACTACAATTAAGGTAAGGGAGGAATTAGATTTCCAATTGATGAATATTCAAGTAAAATTGAGTTTTTTTTGTGAATCGATGAAATAGATGATAATTCCAAGGAAGAGTCGACCGATACCAAGAATCGATTTCATTAGTTTAATCTTTAGTTTTAATTTAATTAGTATAAGTCACTCACAACCCCATCTTTTATTTTAATTGTTTTGCTTTTGATTTTCATTAACACAAGAATTCACACCTCCTCGTGGGATCGATCCCTACTCACACTACTACATTTTTGTTATCAATCTTGAGGATTAAGTGGGGTTAATTTGGGCGTACACGATAAGCGCGACCAAATTTTGGCGCCATTGCCGGGGAGGCGTTGTATATTTTTGTGTTAATATTTTCTGTTTTGGTTTCTTTCTCTTTCTTTTTCCCCCGCCGCAACTCTTGTTTGTTCGTGCTTACAGGTTGAGTTCTGAAAAATTGGATCTTTTCATGGAGGACTATAGGCGACTAGATGAATTGGAGTATCTTGTGCAACAACTTGGCGTAGGGATTGGACAAAGTGCATACAACTTAAGTTGGAGTGATCATCCCAATCTCAACTATGACAATCAATGGATGAGCCCACCTCCACCATACATGCAAAGCACTCTACCGCCATACATACCGCAATATCCGCCATGGCCGCAACAACCTCAATACCATACCCCTGGTGAGTCTTTAGAGGATCTTGTTTCAACACTTAATGATAGTACTTTGCAATTTCAACAGGAATTCAGGGCTAGCACTCAGAATTTGGGTAACCAAATGGAGCAACTAATAAGATCGATCGATCGGATAGCAGCACAAAAGGAGACCATGATTGCATTCAAATTATGGAGTGATGAAGAAGAGGAGACTATGGAGAAGGTGGTACTGATGCCACCCGAGCTAGAAGAGGATACACATGTGCCAATAGAAGAAAAGGAGCTTGTACATCCTACAACTCCGAATGGTATATTTCCAACTGAGAGCTATGTTGATTACTTAGATGAATCATGTGCTGTGGAAGAGGAGTCGGCGAAAGAATACTGTGATGAAATGGATCATTGAGACTATTTTTTCGAAGACAACATCACCTTGGACAGTGGCGAAGAGGTAGAAACTCCAGCAATGATGGTACTGAGGCCACAATACTTGAACAACAAACAAAGATCGATGTGGATAACAAGGAATCTCACCAGAATGAGATTCCCAATGGCGAGCATAGGGGACAACAAGTTAAAGGATGCCATGAGGTAGATCTTGATCGACCTCAACTGACTTCTTTGGAGGAAGGCAACATAGTGCAAAGACAAAAACCCTCCAAGAGGTGCAAGGCGAATAGGCATCGCCTTAAGTGAGAGAACTGGCGTCGGGCCACCGACGTTAAACAGAGGCGCTGCTTGGGAGGCAACCCAAGGGGAGTTAGTTTCCTTTCTCCCTTTTATTTTTTTGCTTTAGTAGTTAGATTATCTTTTCTTGTATTTTTGCCTTACATTGGGGACAATGTAAGATTTAAGTATGGGGGATGGATTAATGGTGTGTTATCGCTTTTCTAATACAAAAATACACAAAAATTGAAAATTTTGAGCTCATAGTTAGGAATGAACACATGCTTAGAGTCACTAGCCCATGATGAAACCTAATTGATATCATGCATGCTTTTGAACATAGGTGAATTGTTAACCTTGGAACACTTTGAACTCTAATGGAAATTTTGTTTTGACATAGTAGTTGAATATTTTGAGCACATTATTGTCATGACTTGTGAAGTGTGCATAGCTTCGTGAAGATTGTGTGAACTTTGTGATAGTCTTAAGAAGTCTCTAATACATGCTAGAACTTAACTAAATGCTCTTTGAGGCGTATGTCTAGACTGCTTGCAAACATGAAAGTGATATAGGAAATCTTTGATGCGTTTGAGCCTTTCAAGCCTACAATGTAAAGAAAATCAATCACTAGTACCCTGTTTAAGATTTAATGCAAAAGAATGGTTGTATGCTAAGCATACAAACAACCACCATTCGACATTCTTTGACTAGCTTATCATCCTTGCCTAATGAGCCTAAATATGAGTTCTATCCATACCTTTGAAGGGAGTATGATGTGTTTCATTCACATGCACTTAAGTATTCAATGATTAAAATGTTTGTGAGCTTCATAAGGAAAATAATGAAATGCATGAAAGAAAAGGGATGCCTTGAGAAAATAGATAAAAATATGACTCCAAGGGGAGCCAAGGCACAAAAGAAGAAAAATGTTGAAACAAAAGTTGAAAAATTCAAGCAAGAAGAGAAGCTTTTAGTGTGCATATCATCATATTCTCTTACTTGATATATCCTTACATTTCTTTCATAAGCCAATACCTAGGCCACACTACAAGCTAATAAAGACCTACTTGATTTATGTTTGCAAAGTGGCTAAGATAGTGGAGAAGAATGTGCAAGTGAGCTTATACTTGTGTTAGTGTATGACTTGAACTATTGTGGATTTGCTTCTATTGGATCTATAATTTGTACATGACACTTGTTTATTAACATACACACACGTTCACTACTTTGTTGGGTACGAATTGTTTAGGGATTGAACTTGTTCCATTATTAACTTTTCACCACCTTTCATTACTATGCATGTTTAAAATTGTTGAGGCATAAAAGTGAGAACAAGTTAGTTTGTTATGAACCTATGAGCCAAAGTAAAAAGATTATAGTTTTGTCTGATTTACTCGGGGTCGAGTAAAGATTTAGTATGAGGGTGTTTGATGTGACTAGAAATAGACACATCATTGCGCTTAATTGTCTACGATTTGGTATATTTTGATGGATAAATTGATACATATGCTACCTAATCGTATATTTGTGTAAATGTAGGGAAATGTGAAGAAATCAAGCTAAAATGATGAAAGAAGAAATAAAGTTGAAGAAAAGAGGAAAAAACCAGAATCCGAGACACATGTTTCTCCTTTCTCCTCAACTTTCTATATGTTCATGCCATGTTTTGGAAATGTAGTTCATATAAAAGTTGTATAACTTTGAGTTATCTTCGCATGGACAGCTGATTCATCGAATTCGGAGTTCGGACGAGAAAGTTACGGCCAAAATACGAAACTCGCCAGAAAAATGGAAGACAGGCGTAATTACGCCATTATCAGGCGTAATTACGCCAATGATACGGCATGGACAGGCGTAATTACGCCATTCGGAGGCGTAAATACGCCAGAAACATGGGAAGCCATATTTTTGACACGTCATCAGGCGTCTTACGCCATTTTCTGGCGTAGCTACGCCTGTAGAGTTTTGGAAAGTGTAAAGACTTGATTTCTTTCATTCCCACATGGATTCTAACCTACTCCATCAGCCTCACTATACTTATATGGACAAAAATCAGACTAAAGAACCATATAGATAGTTAGGGTAGAGTAGTTTATGATAGTTTTACAATTTTTCTCTCAATTTTGTTGAAGACGGTTACGAAGATCGAAGCGAAGGCGGGATTGACACCTCGACGAGCAGATTTCGGATTAGTTTTCTTTCCCTTGCTTTTATTTATTGTTTTTCTTCGATTATGTCTAGCTAGTTTTAAATTCTTGGTTGAGGAAGACAAATCACAAATCCTTGGATTTTATTTATCTTGGGGAGATTCTTACGCTTTAATTATCAATTTTATTGAGTATCAAGAGTTTTTCTGATTTTATTGATATGTTTGTCGTGTTTGTTTATTGGATTGACAACCTAGTAACTTGCATGAAATCTAACGCTAAATTAGATATCAAATACGGAATCGTTTGATCCCTCTAATTTACGAAGCAACTAAGATTGATAATTGCCTGCTGTTGGTGTTATTAATTTCTTAGGAAAAACATTTTGAATGATTAATTCTAACGGCTGTAGTTTTTATTGATTAGATTCATCAAACTTACTAGTTTTGAAACTATCATTGATTTAATCTTAACGGCTGTAGTTTTGGTTAAAGATTTGATAAGAGTTAAATTGAATGCTGTTTTCTATTTGACTACAATTAAGGTAAGGGAGGAATTAGATTTCCAATTGATGAATATTTAAGTAAAATTGAGTTTTTTTTGTGAATCGATGAAATAGATGATAATTCAAAGGAAGAGTCGACCGATACCAAGAATCGCTTTCATTAGTTTAATCTTTAGTTTTAATTTAATTAATATAAGTCACTCACAACCCCATCTTTTATTTTAATTGTTCTGCTTTTGATTTTCATTAACACAAGAATTCACACCTCCTCGTGGGATCGATCCCTACTCACACTACTACATTTTTGTTATCAATCTTGAGGATTGAGTGGGGTTAATTTGGGCGTACACGATAAGCGCGACCAGGGTGCTGCTTGTGTACCACTGGTGGACGATGGATACATGTATGTCGTTATCTGGTTAGCGATGAGGTATGGTGTATTACTGTTTTATTAGCATTATTATGGATACCATAAGTTGTAATATATCGTCATGTGTTTGATGATGAGATTATGGATGTCGTGTATCGACTTATACCGTCACGTGTTTGACGGTGAGATTCTGAATGTCAAGTTTTGACATGTGCCGTCACGAGTTGACGATGTTATTTTGGGATGTCATATGTTGGCATATACTGTCACGAGATGACGATGACATAGTGGATGTCTATGTAGACGCGTAGCGTCGTTTCGATGAATAATACATTTATATATATGTATTTAATCGTGTGATTTGAGTGCCGATGGTGGGCACAGGGTAGTGTCTGGGTCACTAGTTGACAGGACCATTATGCCGAGCAGGTTTGCTCGATGGATTATTGGATGCATTGTACCCGTGAGTGTACCGCATCATGCAATACGGGTAAATATTTGTCGAGTAGTGATACCTTTGGGTATACTCGCTGGATTGGCTAAGGCCAAGTGATTGGTGGTAAGAGTAGTCATTGAGGAAACTACTCGCTGGTAGTTGTGATGTGTGGTAAACATGGTCACACCCACCCCGGAGGGTGTGGAATAAGTCCTACGAAATTAGAATTACTTTGTGGTTGAGTAAGGACACCGGGATGTTCGTAGTGCTTGGTGTTTTAGAGAAATATTGGGTGATGACCCACTACTCTAAATGAATGTTACGGTACGGTATACCGAGTGGAACGTACGATACGTTGGTAGGCTTGATATAAGCCTATGGAGGCAGCGCTTTGCTAGCCAGATATCGTGGCAGTGATATAGTGTGCTTGTTGGAGCCATTATGCTGCACGTTGGGACCGAGTTTGGTGAATCGTACGGTGATACGACGAAGGTTTATGGTAGACTCTTGTAGTATCTTTGTGGCATGATGATTGAGGCAGGGAGTGCCTCACGGGGACGATTATAAGTCAAATGTTCTGAGGAACTTGTACTGGGACAGCTCAATTTTGTTGGGTATACCAACGTGAGTGTAGACAAGTCGTTACTAGCTCTGATTGAGCATCTTTGCATATGGAATGCAACGGAGTCACAATTGGCATTGTGGGATATAGTTAGTGGGATAACACTACTATATTAATTTTATCTCTTGGAGAGATTTGGATTGTACTGTCATGGAGACAGCTGGTATCGATCGTGGGTTGATTGTAAATCAGCCATGGTAATCATTACTGGTGTTGGACCGAGTAATGGATTTCTTACCTTTCGATGAGACGTTTGAGGAGACGTCTCCAGGGAAATGCTCGAGATTGTGGAGTACTATGGCATTAGTACAGAGCATCATTAGGATGACTATACATGGCGTATACGGGTTTCGATTTGGTAATAGTGGCTTTGATGCACTATTCTGAACCAGTTGCGTATTTTTGGTTCCGAGATATGTTTTGGCATAAATATATCCAGTTTTCCGAACGATGGTTCGAGGTTGGGGGTCATGGATTCATGATTTTTTCCTTATGAGAAAGGCAGTATTGATATACCTACCGATTGGAAATCTTTGGGAGATTCAATGAGTCGGTTTGTGGGGTGTTGATATTGGAATCACACCATTGGTCATTGGTCTGTCAATCATTATTCTCTGCGAGGTGAGAATAGCTGGGGATTGACAGTTGGTTTTGGGACTTTGGGTATGATTTGAGATACCCGAGTCTATTGCATTGAGTATGCATGTTGTGTTGGTACTTGGGCATGTATGTGTGTACGAATGCCCGCGTTTCGGTACTTGTTGAGTATCGGATTAGTATGCTTGGCTGACGAATCTCTGGTGAGAGATTGTGGCACCTTGAGAATGGTAATCTCGATGGCACGATGTATTCTGAGGAATAATCGTGAGGTCCGGTTGACTTCCCCCCGAGGAGGGATTGTCGTGTTTTGGGACCATGGTAATTCTTGCTGGTTAATTCGATAGCCTCCTTGTGTTAGGATTGTTCAATCCTAGGGTCAACGAGGGATGACCAGAATTCGGATTGGATAAGTGTCGTGGTTGACAAGTGTGGCGGGAATGCAATTGATTGTTCTTGCATGTCCTTTCGAGAACTTGAGACCTTGTGGAGTCTCGATAGTGTGTTTGGACCAAGATATGATTCTTGGAACATTCGGATGTAAACATCTTTGGAGATGTGTTTTGTGTTGTTCGGTGGCCGTGTTGTTGCCCAATCCGTGTTGCATTTGGGTGCAACTACTCCTTTGATGGAGATGTATTTGGAAAGTGGAAGCCGAATGTAGTTTAGGTACAATGTTGTGTGCTAGTGGTTTCCTTAGTAACGATGAATGTTTAACATCGTAGGCTAAATCGTGGAGATATCATTGGGGCGATATCTAATTTAGAATCACAAATGATTCGTTTGGTTAGCAGTTATGGTTGGATGACTGCTTTGAAATAGTTGGCATTGGGATATCCCGACGTTCTGTTGGGGTTGTAATGGTTTGGGAGGTTTATCCCATTCCAGGTTTTGGTGCGAGGTCGGTATCCTCGCGGTTGGTGTGTCGTTCATGACACGTTCATGATTCGACGATGTGAATCCATTTGGATTTTGTAATCGCGATAATACGTGGAATACGTACCCCGTGCAAATTTCGAGGATGAAATTTTATTAGTGGGGGATAATTGTGATGCCCGAGAATTATTTGTGTTAATCCCGATGTGGTAATAATCCTTAAAGGATTTTAATTGTGGCAATTATGAATTAATTGCGGTTTGGGACTCCCGGGGATTTTAAATCCGGTTTTTGGAGTCGTTGGATCCAAGGGATGAGATTGTATTCTCATCGTGGTGATAACCTTGGAATTTGGTTTTTGGTGGAATCTGGGGTCCGGAGTACTTTGTACTGGGGCTGGTGATGGAATTTGAGTTGGAGAGATAATTATTGAAAACAGATGATTTTTAATGAATCATGATGTAGTTGTGGAGGTATTGGTATTTTGGAGCCTTGGAGCTATATATACCAAGTGGACTCGGTATTTCGTCATTATACGAAAACCCTCCCCTCTCTCCTCTCTCTGGCACGCCTTCTCTCCCCCAAACCCCTTCATTTCTCCCTTGGGGAAAATGGCTTGAAGCTTGGCTCGGGAGCCGGAATTTCTCGAAGATGATTTGGTTTCCCCTCGCTTTTATCTTCGTATTGATTGTAATTTGGAGGTGTTTGGTTGAGTTTATAGTTGGTTTGGGTTTTGGGAGATTTTGTAAAATCTTGGATATCTTATGGTTTTGTGTTAAAATGGATTATAACCCTTGTTGAGTGTACTAGGGTGTTTGTATGTGGTTATTTTCGAGTTGGAGGAAGTTTGGGTATGAATGGTGGAGGTTTTTAAGCTTTTAAAAATGGTGATTTTCTGGTTCGCACAGCGACCGATCGATCGGTAGCTTGGACCGATCGATCGTTGCAAGTGTTTATCGTTGGGTGATTATTTATGTATTTACCGATCGATCGGTACGAGCGACCGATCGATCGGTGGGTGGCTAGCGATCGATCGGTAGCTTGGACCGATCGATCGGTGCAAAGCCGTAGCAAAATCTGATGTATGAACAGTTACCGATCGATCTGTAATGGTGACCGATCGAGCGGTAGTGCGATTGTGTAAAATTGTATTTTGGGTCCTCCCTCGGGTTTTACGGAGCGATTATCGACCATTTACTATTTAATCATCGTGTTGGGATGATTGGGGCCGGATTTCATGCTTGTGCATATGAATATGGGATTACTCATTGATTATGAGTTATTGAATTATGTTTAGCACATTTCTTCATCGGACCCCGTGACTGAGGCAATGTTTGGACTTGAACTACGGAATCATAAGGTACGTATAACGTACGAGCATAGCCTGTTACAATGTTGCAACTATGAAATGCATGGTATATGGTAATTGCAATAAATGGGTATTGAAATGCATGGTTTGTGGTATTTACAATAAATGGGTATTGAAATGCATGGTATATGGTAATTGCAATAAATGGGTATTGAAATGCAAGGTATATGGTATTGCAATAAATGGGTATTGAAATGCAAGGTATATGGTACTTACAATAATTGGATTGTGAAATACATGGTATATGGTAACTGTGATAAACGGGCGTACATTGGGAATCATATGGTGCCGCTTTCGAGCGAGCAATGATTGGGATGTTGTCGTCGTTGAGCGACCATTGGTTGTAACGCCGCTATTGTTGAGCGTGCGTGGGATTAAAATGCCGCTATTGTGGAACGAGCCATGAAATCGAAATATGGAGTCATTGGCTAGATACATGTGATATCTGTAGTACTCTATTTGATGGTTTAATCATATTTGGTTATGGAACTTGTTTAACAGGAATGGTTTTAGTTGATCAATGAGATGATCAACTGGCCTTTGAGAATTTAATGGTTTGGTATTTTGATAACAGTGACAATACAGGGGATCCAGATGAGGATGATACCATCCAGAGAGTATCATTTAAATACATGGCATTTACATTCTGTAAATTTATGAACTGTAATATTATGATTATTGGATTGGTGGTATTGGTATGCTCACCCCGTGTGGGGGCTGTCTCTGTTGGGGCAGGTAATACAGGTGCAGCGGTAGCTTTGGAGTTGAGCTCCGCTGTTGATTTTAGGTACTTCCAGGATTGAAGTACTAGAGCGGGTTGATTAAGTACCTAGCTCCAGAGTTGAGATCGAGCGGTGCATGGGCTGTGCTTTCAGGATCGAAGTACTAATAGCTTCATTTGGTAGAGTATCTTATACATTAGATACACGTTTATTCATTGGGTTCTCTCATGTGAGTATGTTTTTACGTGTATATGGAATGTATAAATGGGCAATGGCTTTTCTCCCTTCATTTATTGGTTGCATGCAATTAATTACGGAATTGCTAAATGAACTGAGAGCATGTTAGTGTATTATGAGGGTGCATGCTATGTAAGTGATCTTGTTTGGGGAATTCGAATATTATGTGGATCAAATGCAAGAAATTTTCTGGATAGTATATGATGTTATCATTGCATATGGCTTTTCCCCCACGATAATATGATTGTATGCACTAATGTTATGGATTAATACACTAATAACGGGTTAAGGGCACGGGCGTCCTTACAGTTAGGATCATTTAAACCATAGTTCACAAAACAAATTGTAATGTTAAATTTATTGCTTGTATGGGCACTAAAATTAACAAAATCGTCATTCATTTATTAGAAGAATCGTAACATCTCTAGAGTTAACTCACAATGATGTTTGTGATGGAAACATTGTACAAACTAGAGATGTGAGAAAAGTAGTTTGTTACTTTATCAATATTTGCACATGATATTGTTGCGACTTTTTTGTTTTGAAGCAAAAACGAGGCCAATTATGTGTTTAAACACTTCAAGAATGAGATTGCAATAAAATTTAGCAAATGAGTTTTGCTACGGGAAATTGTGAGTAGTTATACTTGTGTTATCTAAGAATTTGACGCTTAAGCTTGAATCGGCAAGATTATAAAATCTTGAATTCGAGTTTAGCTTTGTACACTTAAAATACAAGTGATAAATCGAAGCCACAAATTTTGACTAGGCGTTGTAATATCTTAAATTGGTTCATTTTGAATTTCTAAGCTAGTACGCTCATAACATGAATTTGCAAGATTTAAAATCTTGAATTCAAGTTTTCTAAGTTAGTGCGTTTAAATTGCAAATTGTGAACCGAGTTTGAGAATATTATCCAAGTTTCAACTTTTATGAGCAAGTACGCTTAAATCCGAAATTTTCAAGAAATAAAATCTTTGAATTTGGATTTGTACAATCACGCTTAGAACTTGAAACATGATAGTTTGAACACCAGTGCAATTCGTGACTATCCCGAAGTTGTGGGGGGTTGTAATTCTAATAAGTCAATCACATACTAAGTACCACATTTAGGCAAGTATGAAAAACCTTGTGATGGAAGAAAAATAGAGTTTCCTACAATATTTGAAATGTGGGGGTGCTTGGCTAAACTATAAATATGAAGGCCAAAGTAAAGTCATAACAAACGTCAAATAAAAGACATGAAGAGATTGTCAAATCATGTTGTCAAATAGATTAACGAGTGTGACCAATGTGTACACACCTAAAGCATAGATATGCTTGTGTATTGATGATATGCTCATTGAGGAAGCAATTTAGAAATCTGATAGTAACAAAGAAAAAAGTTTACGAGACATTTTGACATATGTGCATCAAGAACAATGCTTGGAATTAACGTTTCCAAGACATTTGAAGAATGAAATCTCAAGGATTAATTCGAGTTTCAAAATTTAAGCTTTAATCTTAAATTTCAAGTTTACAAGAAATAGAATCTTGAACTTATAATTTTTTGAGAATCTATACGCTTAAATATGAATTGTGAATTAAAGTTGAGTATTTCCTCTGGTCTCGAATTTTGTAAGAAAAGACGCGTTAACAACGCTTAAAAATCGATGATGAAAATATCCTAAACATGATAAAATGATGTAAAAGAGGTAATGTGATTACCAAAGCTGAAGATATACTGTTGTGAAAAATTCTCTATGCAAAGCATATAAAGCTTCTTCGGCCGAGTGGCTTTATAAGTTGTTAGAGAAAAATCTTAATGCAACTACAATGTGTTGCGATAATGATATATGACAAAATGATATCTAGTAGCATAATCGTGAGTGATTATATGAAACCGCAGATCCGCATATGAAATGGTTAACCGATAGATCATGTGGAAGTTTATCGAGGGGAATGGGATTAAAAACCTCATATTTAAAATCTTGTAGTGAATACCCAACCTATGTGACCGGTGATCCCAAGATCTATTCAAAAGGGACAACCAAACTACGAGATTGTATAAACACCTTGGAGAATTAATCTCCGACCCATTCCTATGATAAGTTGTGTAGCCTGCAAAAGGGGTACAAGGATAGGCAAAAGGCCTTTAATGATTCCTAAGACATATAAGAATATGTTGGAGTATAGCGGGATACTCTTTTAGGGGATCATCTACGTGAGTGAGAAGTGTGGCCGCTTCAAAGATGACAAGCACTTATGAAACCAAGCGTGGTCCAAGGCCGGAATGGACACAACCGTAAGAAACCAATACGAAGGTTAGAATTATTATGGTGTGTGTTCAATTTTCTTGGTTTACACCAACGGCTAAATAGTTCAAGACTATAAGTTCACTATTAAGTCAAGTAACTATGGAAGATTCAAAGCCGCAAGTTATCTCTCCAGATGCCATAATAGTTCGTTAAAAGCGTTCAATTGCATAAATGCATTAATTTAATTTATGTGGGGGATTGTTGGAAAGAAATGAATTAAAAAGGGAAAGAAATTGCTCTCAATCGATCGAGCATTGTAGCTTGATCGATCGAGATGGTCAGAAAAATTTCGTCCCTTTTGCTACAGTAGCTCGATCGATCGTGCCATGTATCAGATGCGTTAAATGGTGTGCCCATTCAAGTTTGGATGCGATTTTTGGTGATAGGGTGCCTCCAAATTGTGTCCTTTTGGATATACTTCTTGACATACTATAAATATAGCATCCATCACTTGAATTGAACATGGAATTTCGAAATTCACATCATATTTGAAGATCAAAATTTGAGTAATTTTATGAGTTTTCATCATTGTTATGGTTGAGCGTTTTTTAGACCTTTGTGGTTTAAAGGATTTGTGATTTGTAGTGCTCCTATCACAAATCATAGTCGTTGTATCTTAGGAGAAAAATTGTCAAAGTAAACTGTTAGCAACGTAGCGAGGCAATATTGTCTTAAGGACAGAGATTCCAAATCTCGCATTGACATTTCTAATACAAGGTCATTTGTTATTTTTTGCTTGCTACTTTCCTAAGATACACACCCATAAATTTTGTACTACAATGTATAACATTTTTATCCATTGTTCGTTTATGAATAATGAGCAAATTGTGGTTATGATATTTTCAGCCCACTCAAGTACTATTTACATGTTACTTGATAAATCTCAAGATGAAGGGCAGAAAAACTCGACTACAAAATTGTTTTGTAATTTTAATACGTTTATTTAATTTTTAGAAATGTTGAAAAACTACTTATCTTCGTATCTCTTGATTTTTTTTTGTGTTAAGTGCCTTAAAAATGTGATTGGAGGGAACTGTTTGAGAGTTTAAGCTTTATAGAGTATACTAGTACGTTTGGCACCGCGAGTTGGTAAGCCAAAGTATGACGGAGGAAGATAAATTTGCTACAAATCTAGGCAAAATACAACCATACATAAAATTTTCTACAAATCCAACCAAAGTTATATAGCCTAGGCATAGTACAACCATACATAAAGATGATTCAAAAGTATTAGATCCACATAAGGGATCAACTAAAGATAACAGGGGATTTCAACATTATTATAGTATATGTTTTTGGAAATGATAGAGAATGAGGCAAGAGATTTAGTTGTATTTCTTGGCTCTGATCACTCTTCCTCTTGTGGACCTTTTCAACTTTGTTATATCTTCAATAGTATCTAAATATAGAGATAAAAAGTGTGTATTATTCAGGGAGAAGTTATAAAAGGGAATAACATTGATTATAAATGTGGGATGAGTCGGGGCCAAATCACCTTTCTTAGGGCAATGTTGCTGGATGACATCCAAGGCAACATTGAGTTCCTCTTCGGAGCTATCATCGTCGATCATTATCTTCCTGATAGATTTCTTCGTGAATTGTTTCTTTTGCTCTTGGCTACTGCAAAGCATTTTTCTCAGTGACATAGGCATTGATATTGTATCTATAATGAGAATACATAAAGTCTTAGCTCAAAAGGGGAAATAAATTGATGTGAAAGTAAATGCGGGTACTACGATTGGATTTTGTTTTTTCTGACTTCACAATAATAGGTATGTCGCCTTGTCCAAAATCTGCATAATACAAACAGATAAAAAAAACCCAAATACAGATATGAGTAGCATGAAACTTATTTGTCATCAGTGATGATCTATATTGTAGTAGCCAAGAACCTAATCTAGATTGGGTACCTGCTACAAAATTGTTTTTAGTGCCAATGTAGGTGTTTAGCTGTTTTGAATTTTGTCTCATAAGAGAATTTCTTATGGGTAATTGGTGAGCCTTGTTTGATTGGACGAGATATGTATATGCATGATCAGAAGTCAATCTATGTCAAATGATGGTCATCAACATATGTTACTATTTGTTTAGACATATGTGGGAAAAGGTTCCAAAACCATTAACCTGAAAGAGTAAACAAAGCATTGAGAGATCTGTCATCGCTTGAGTCAGAGGAATGCAATATGGTTTCATTCAATGGTTCAACATGTCCTATAGTGTTTGTATTGTAAGAAGATTAATTATGATATTGTCTAGTACACTCATGGTAAATAAGAGCTATCATTATATAAATTTGTTAATAAGATTACTTGCCTGACTCAGTTTCAGTATGGGCATTTTGTTCACCAATTTTAGCTTTCCCTGCCTTGACGAGACGCCTCTTCGTAGACACAGAACCTATTTATCACATCGGAGGCAAGATTATTACACTTTATTGACTACATATACCACATGCAAACTTTATTTCTTTGAGGATTAAGTAAGTAATTTCATGATCTATTTCACAACCATCCAGATGAGAATCCCAACACAGCTGTAGTTAGGTGCTCATGTGTTGCGGTGACCGAGCTACCAAATTCCAACTTTCTTTTAGTTGCCTTGTCGATTCCTGGGGAACAATATGCATTCATTTGGATCTAATAACATGCATTTACCATGAATGAAAATTTGATCAGGACGTTAGGAAGAATACCTTCCTTTTTGGCTGTGTTTTCCAGGGAGATCGCTTGACTTTTTTGAGGGGATGGTGTAGTCAAAAGAGTAAATATTGAATTGCTATCTGCGAACTCCATTGCTAACAAGTTATAAGATACACTACTCTCCTTCCCATTTTGTGGTTTGAAGAGACTCGAGCTAATTTTCATGCACATTGTAACATCATTCAGCCTAGAATGTACAGAATTGGTGGGAGGCATTCCTGACTGAGCAATCCAATAAAAAAAGTTCTATCGTTGAGAACTAACGTAACAAAGAGGTGAATAGTGATTTGTTTAGTGGACTTACGACCGCAGTTTGGTCGTAAAATTGTTGTGCCGACTTCCCTAAAATCATCTCGGCTTCTTTCCCAAGGATTGTGACTTCCAGTGTCCCGGTGTTATAAAAAACAGTTAGTCGGAACCTAAACCTACACAAATGAAACTTTGTATAAATCATATTTTTTGATAATAAAAAACTCGTTAAATAACGTAGGGTTGTAAAATTGGGGCACATTTAGGACCTTGGCTTGGCTATTTTATTGGCGTCACATGTGTTGCACCTAGATAGAGAATTGTAGGCAACATTTATCCCACACCGGCAATCCTCACAACACATATAAACAAAGCTCTGTGATTCGTTATCTAGACATCCTTTTGCTTTTATATTGAACCTGCCAAGCTGCAACAAAGATATGATAATAGATATTGATTGAGGCTTGAGGAGAAGAAGAGCATGGCAAGCACAAGCCAAATAACCTTTTTCTGTTTGAAGGACCTCAAAAATAGTGCTGATTGGCATCGCCTGCCCGGTGTTAATCTCAATTTTTTCTTCGAAAAAACCACCTATTTCAACAACCTCGTCTATGAAAACCCTCTCTTGGATACTCCTGAAAAACAAAACATCAAAACATATGTAAAGTCGATAGGGTAAGCATATACAAAGTTGAATACACAAAGAAATAACTATGACCATATTCGAAGTTCTGCAAACGATTCGTTATCTAGGTGTTCTAACACAATGGAAGATGAGGTCGAACTAAGAGAAAAACCTGTATACAATAACATTCGTTATGAAAATAAACCAATCTCTAACAAATATAATTTTGTAAGACAAATATTATAAAGCTTTACCATAGTATCACAATGAAATTGAGGAGAGCTATAACTGGACGTTTGTGAGTGGAGTCAAAAAGATCATACATCCCATCAGAAACTATATCCACAAAAAGTGACCACAAAAGGATTCATCCTGCAAGTGAAATGTAAAAAATGAAAAGGCAAAACATTACAAGAACAAATTAATATATATCTAGTACGAAAGATCATGAAAAACATGTACTTACTGTCTATCAATCGCAGCGTACTCATGTAGTACTTGTTGCTGCCCTTTTGCCGAGATTTTTCTTGGGGTCCTTTTTTCTATGATGACACATATTGTGCCTATGAATTGTTGAAAGCAAATTGGATTAGAAAACCAGAATGAAATATGTGATAGATCATGCCAGAAAATAACGTAGATCGACACATAACTCACAGACTAATTTCGTGGTGTCTAGGAATCCTGCAAATTTGTCGTACGCTATGAAGGCAGGCCAAAAAGTCACCGCTGGAATAACATCCTCGTCTAGTGGCATGACTGAGGTGCACGAACTAATCCTCCACTGATATGAACTGCTTATCAGTTCATTTCGGTATTTTTCTTGCACCTTAGTCACATATGCATTCAAACTCTTGTACGTCTTGGATTCCTCTAAATTATTCTTGTACAAATCGATATCATATCCATAAATCATGGCCTCTATGGTGGCGCCCTGATTTGAAATGATATAATGAATAGCAAACAAATTTGCAATTCCCCAAAGTAGTAAACAAATGGATAATAATGAAAAGTGTGTAGCATTCTTACCGATTCATCTGCCAGGATCATCTTTTGGTACTTTCTTGGAGTGGCGATTATAGTTTTAACAGCGTGTTTGGTAATAACAAAAACCTGGGCTGACCAATTTTTGGTCTCACTCGTAATAGCATTAATAGGGAATATTTTCGCATCCATTTTGGCCTATATAAGCCTTTCCCATGGGTGTATAACAAAAATATCAAAATCGAGACGACAAGACAAGAAGAATTACAAATGAGTGCACGTAAGACATTCATGAACAAGTGGCAGAGAAACAATGGACTCTAAAACAATACTTGTCCATACAGTTGGCAATCTAAAGATTGAGCGAGTTAAAGCCGAAAAGCATAAGCAACATATGTTACTCCATGTACGGCATTATTCCATATTGCAACAAACAAAGAGAAGACAAAAACATGCATTCGAAATGGACGACAAAACATAATTATCGATCAACCCCTACCTCCCAAAAATAACAAAAAAATGAGTTAATGGCATGCATGCGGTTTTTTTTTTTTTACGCGGCTGAGTTTAGAATCTCCCTATAAACCACATTCTTTGTTTGACAATGAACAGAAAAGATAAGCGTGGCTTGTTTGATTAAAACTTTGACAGATCTAGCATTCCTAACTCTGGAGAGTGCAACATATAGTTGCCCATGTGAAAACACTGGTTGTGGCAAGTAAATTCCAACCATGTCGAGGGCTTGCCCTTGCGCTTTATTAATGCTCATTGCGAATCAAAGACAAACTGGAAATTGATGCCGCTTAAAGGGTATGGGGCATTTTACATTATCAGAAGGTTCTAATGGAATTCTTGGTATAAAAACAAATTTACCAGTGTATTCACCAGACGCGATAACTGCACCTAGAACTTGCTTCCCCAAATCACGACAAATAAGATGTGTCACATTGCATAGTCCTTCAGAAGGATTGACATTCCTCAAAAGCATTATAGGGTATTATTATTTTTAAACGAAGGACATGCGGAGGCAAACCTGGGGCATAAACACCATTCAAGAAATCTTGATATTGACATTGTTGATTAAGATTCTTGGTGACGTCTGTGCTGATGTATTCAACAAGCTCTCCAGGAAACCTATCAATCATAACATTGTTTATACTATCCATGCAATCATTCTTAGGTGTTAGAATTGCTCTATCGATAACCGAGAAGGGATTCATGTGATAAGCATGGAAAGAAGGAAATATATCCGAAATTAAATGATCAAGAGGTTCGTCACAGTCGACATAAGGCACACACATGTTCATGGGCAACATGATTTCGTCTGCAGAAATAGCCGGTTCTGTCCCATTGCCTATGTGTAATAGAAGTTCCGTAAAGATAGGATCTTCATGTGCGCGCATGTTATCGGTAAGATGAAATTTGTGAACAGAAGGCCATAAACTTGAATTAACGAGGCAAGAATCGATGGCGTCATCCCGAGACCCACCAACAACGATCGGAATGGTCTGCCTAAAGTCACCACCCATAACAACCGTCTTTCCCCCAAACAATAACGGCTTCTCTATAAGATCCCACAAGAAAAAATTCAATGCCTCGATGCATCTTCTATTGGCCATAGAAGCCTCATCCCAAATGATTAGCTTTGACGATAAAATCAGCTGAGCATGAACACTTTGTTTTTTTATTGCGCATGACCTCGAATGGTCCACCATAGTAGGAAGCTTAAACCTAGAATGAGCGGTCCTACCACCAGGAAGTAAGGATGCCGCTACACCAGAAGTTGCTACTGCAAGAGCTATTCCACGAGTTGTGCGTACGACTGCAAGAAGAGCTTTATAAAGAAAGCTTTTCCGGTTCCCCCTGGCCCATCGATAAAGAAGGCACCTCCATTAGGATCGTCGACACATTCCATAATTTTGTCAAATGCTTCACGTTGCTTGGGGTTCAACTTGGCCACAGATGCAAAATCCTCATCAGAAACACAAATGTTCATCTCATTCTCATAGTCTCTACTGCGCATTTCGTCCTCGCTAACCCAAGTTTTAAATGGTACAAGTATAAAATCGTCCACCGTTTTACCCATTGACTGGAGAAATACATCGATTGAGCGAAGAGCACGACAAAAGCAGCATCTTCACTTAGACCGGAGTTCCTAAGGAAATCCTCTGACAGATGAAGTTTGAATTCTTCCCATAAAGAGGCATTGTCAGAAGGTAAGTTGTATACGAGGATTGTGGTGAAGAGACGACGCAAGGTATATGGAACTTGGTAAGCCAAAGCCTCTTGCATGGATGAACGAATATCGTTGTCTGCATCCAACAAACCCCGTTCTAAGGCAGCTTCCTGAAAGCTGCCAAGTAGTACACCGTTGTGGGTCCTCAAATATTCATAAGATGTGGGTACGTTTACGTGGTTTAATAACAATCGCAAGTAGTACCTTTCATTTTCCATTGGGCTAACGGTCACAAGGCGACCAATGGCAGTTCCAAGTTTACGATGAGTCCATTTATTTTGCGTCGCCTTCCACACAAAGTGCTTAGGGAAGTCACGATAAAGGAGATTCAACCCACGTACTGTTGGATCATCATCATTCATTGCGAAGAATTGTGTCAATTGTGTCATTGAGTTATTAGAATTGGCTATAATGCTTTTCTAAGGATCTCGTGGCATGGAAAAATATGTATTTAGAATTCTGAAGGTGGACGTGAGCACGACATTTGGGTTGAGTTCGTATAATGTGTAACTATAAATGCGCCACATTGACTCCAGACACAAAGCCAACGTGCTGACTGGAAGTTGAGTATTTCATCAGTTTTCTCTGAAGTGGGATCATCCACTACATTATATGCGATTTTGTCATTCCCCTTGCAGACATATTTATAAAGATATTTAACCACCTGCACATCGGCACAAATCTCCACATTAATAAGCAATCAAATTTTGTCAATAGATAACGGTTGTATGGAATAACCCAATGATTATCTAATTTTTTTTACGAGCGAGAACATGGCGACCATCATGACGCCCCCTATAGGTTGGATAAGAATCATTACGATGTGTCGTGGCCTCTACGAACTCTTTTGGGTAATGATTTTTGCAAGAGCCAGCCCTCATACAAACATTACCCGAGTTCAAATCTCCACAAGGGCCATGCATCATGTGTTCGAAACAATGAATGAAGATGAGGATATACATTTGGATCTGGGATTTATGCTGAGACAAAGTGATCGTACGCCTCAGCGGATGTGAGCTTATATTTGTTTTTCAGAATAACCAACCAATGGACATGGGGGAGACCCCTTTTCTAAAACTCGACCACATATAAGTAGCAGCCACCTTTCCGAAGATTTCTTTATTGACAATTTAATCTTTTAACTCCTCATTCTTGGCATGGAAAACTCTTACAAGCAGATCAGCCCGATTATGGGAGTGTTCTCCTGGCGAGAGGTTTGCTTGGATCTCAGGCCAACCCGGGTTACATGTCATGGTTATAAAAAAATCAGGGCAGCCAAAAGTGCTGACGAGCGCAAGCGCATTCATATAACAACGACGTAGATCTCCAGGGCCACCTACGAATGATGATGACAAAACAGTTCGATGCCCGATTGAACTTCTGATCGCTTTTATTTTAAAAAATTAATTCCAGTGTAGCAATTTTAGATCACAAGTGCACGATGTCAAGTTTTAATATAGATAGGAAGAATACGGATTGTCGAACCCACAGGGACTAACAAGCAAGTACCAAATAAGACGTTTTTTACTATATTTAGCCTACGATAATTAATTAATAATTAAACTAATAACTAAATTAAACTAATCTAATCCGACCAAAACAATCGACGATCACGAGAAAAATCCACAAGAAAGAATTATCAAGACAATTATTCACCTAACCCAACTCTTACAATTCTCTTCTCCATACATATCTAAGGTGACGGGTGTTTTCGAATTTATTCAATATACTCTCTCAAGCAATATTAAATCTAACATCAAATTGCAACAAGTAACTCTCGTTCACTTAATTAACAAGTTTATATCGAATGTGCTTTATGAAAACCACTAACTTTAGATTAAACAACCCAAAGCTATCACTCGTATGTGATTTTATCTCTCGATCTACTCTTTAACACATGGCATGAATTACTATATCGTATTATAATTTTATCTCTCAATCTCAATTATAATAAAATATCATTCAAAGGGGATCAATCATTCAAAAGCATTAAGAACAATAACACATGCTCACAGAAGATGTATGAATTCAAGCAATCAATAATATTAAAGGAAAATCAATGTTTAAGATATTTCTCAATCATCCAAAACACAATAAATCCAATATTAATTCAAAACAATAATAGAATTGTAAAAACAAACTCCCAATTCGACTCCTTCATTGATTCTCGATCCTTCCTTCGCTTCTTTCTCGATCGGGCTCCTCGATTCTCTTGTTGACTTGTTCCAATTCCTATGATGAAGAAGTGATGGTGGATGAAGGTGATATGGGTATGGAGGAGTGGAGGCTATTCCTAGGTTAAAAAGTCTGATTTTTAGTGTAATTTTCGTGTATAAATATAGAGGGGTAGGAATCATTGACTCCCTTGTTGGACACAAACTCTATAAGAAATTTATTTTTCAGCAAACTCTTACGGCCGATCGATCGAGCTGACTGCTCGATCGATCGTCTGCCCAAGCCGATCTATTGGAATCGAAGAGGAGGGTGAATGAGATTCCTTTGCTACTTTAGCTTTTCTAAATGAGTTTGCAAAATAAAAGAGTTTGCCCTTGCGGAAGGCTTAAGTCAATTGATAAATAAAAGAAATGAAGAAGTAAATAAATAAATAAATGTGTAATGTAATAATGCGGTAAATGACAATGATATTTGTTATAGAAGTTCGGCGATGAATCGCCTACGTCTCCTCTTCCCGGTTAGATAACCTCCAACCGAGGTTCCACTAGAACAAATGATCTTGGCCTTGAGGGCTCCAAGTTAGCCACAATACAACTCTTCCCGAGTACACAAAGCCCTTCCCGAGCACAACACTCTTCACGAGTCTTCTTGGACTTAAGGGCTCCGAGGATAGCCACACAAAAACTCTTCCCGAGTTACCAACACTCTTCACGAGTCTTCTTGGCCTTAAGGGCTCCAAGGATAGCCACAACACATGCACCAACTTTACTTGTTGATGACTTTACAATTTCCAACTTGCTTTGGTGTTGGAGGACCTTACAACAACTTAATCAAACACCTTCACGGTGTACCAACACGAAGAAACAAGACTCTATCAAAAGAAAAGAATTACAAGCTCCAATACAACACAAAAATGTATGGAGATTGCAATGCTATAAGAAATTTGAATTAGCAAAGTTTTGTAGAAGTTTGTAGGCTTGTTTCTTATCTTCAAAATGCTCCAAAGCATCACTATTTATAGTGTAGGAAGCCTCATAGGCTCCTACTAGCCGTTGCTAAACAAAAGACTGAAATCACTCATCGATCGCCTCAGCCATCGTCTCAGGCGATCACCATCGCCGCTCCCCAACGGTCAGCATAAATCACGCATCGCCTCAGGCAATCTAGACCAAAATCCAATGACGTAGCCTCAGCAGCTCAAAATCTTCCATCGCCTCAAACGATGCACACATCGCCTCAGGCGTTCAACACATCGCCTCGGGCGACTCCCCCTGCGCGCCAGCCTCGGCATCGCCTCTGTCGATGTGCGTGGCGATGATGCTCCTGGCTGCCATCGCCTGGGGCGATCCAGCCCACATTTTGCACATTCGATTTTCTCATTTAATCCACTTTTTAATCACTTAATCTGCATACTAAGTAGACATATTAGTATAACAAACACAAGTTTTGTTGATCATCAAAACTCAAAAATAATCTGGAGATAAATTAAAGCATTAAACACAACTATGCGTTTAAGGCTCAACAATCTCCCTCTTTTTGATGATCACAAAACTTGATAAACTTGAATATGTAATATGCATGAAATGTGAGTAAACATGACTCCCCCTTAACAATTGCGTAGCACATACAAGGTTACCAAGTTAAGCATAAAGCAAATAACTCTCCCCCTCAAACCATGAATACAAAATCTCTCCCCCTTAAACTATGCATGTATTAAGTTTCAAGTTTATCACAAAATTCTTCCCCTTTTTGTGATAATCAAAAAGCACATATTGTCACATAGCCATATTTTAACAATTTACTCATGTTCCTCATCAAGAATGTAATAAGCATAACAGGCCTAAGATTAAATCATTGAGAGGAACAACAAACATGCGTTTAAGGCAATCAACAATGAGTTCTAAACATTGCAAAATGTGCATATGTTCTATCATGAGTTCATGCACCTATGCCCAATAAACATTATAATTCTCAATGCATCATTAGATAAAAATATTAATCACATAATTGCATATTTCCACATTGCATATTCAAATTTGAATATCAACATACTTACTATAAAATGATAAGCATATACCATGCATTAAACAATTTATATGTGCATATGTTAAGGGGTAATGCATTTTACTACAATGAATATTAAGCTTCATTATTTATTGGTCACAATTAATTTGTGCCAATGAAGTTTGAATTGCTCTTTTAAAATGTATAAAATAAATTTTACCTTCGATGACAAGAGTGTGTTCTTGTCATTGGTCCTATGCCTCGCGCCTCTTCTATAGTGGTGAATAAGATGGTTTCCCCCCTTGAGGTGCTTGTGCCTTCATCCTTCATCCCATTGTTGTCCCTACAAAACAAATTAACAATATGAGGATCTTTGGTACCCATTTGATTTTTGGGTCCTTGAGGTTAGCCTTCATTGACACCTTTGGAATCCATTTCCACCTCTTGTTAGGTTGATATTGGATTTTGGCAAACCTACATTTGTTTTTAGAGTGACAATCTTTTCAACAATAATTACAAGTAGGAGAATTATGCTTGGCTTTAGCTAACAAGCTTGAAAATGTTTTTGATTTGCTTGAGAATCCTAACCCGGCTTTATCAAAGCTACAATGTTGCAAGCCAAGCAACTCATTCATCTTTAGACTACTCTCACTAAATTTGCAAAAAGATATTTTTAAAGAATTTAATTCATTTTTCAATGAATTGTTTTCTTCATCTTTCTTGGCAACCTCAAGTTTGAGTAATTTGTTACTCATCTTGGTTTTGCCAAGAACATCTATAAGCTCATGATAAGAATCTAGTAATTCATCAAAAGAAGGTACCTCATCGTCGCTTTCATCTCCTCTATGTAATCTCCAAGAGCCATTAGACAAAGATTTGTGGTTTCTTCTTCATCGGAGTCACTATCACTCCATGTGGCTATAAGGGATTTCTTCTTGCCTTTGTCTTCATTCTTCTTCCTAGGACATTTGTTAGCATAATGACCTTTATCTTGACAATTATAACAAGTTACCTCGTGTTTGGAATCATGTTTGGTATCACTCGAGGTCTTTGGCTTGTTATGTTTATTGAAGAATTTCTTGAACTTCCTAGTTAACAAGATCATCTCTTCATCCTCATCATCATCTTCATCTTCGGATTGATATTTCCTTCCAACCAAGGCGATCCCCTTTCTCATAGATCTATCATCCTCCTTTATTCCTTTCCTTGTTGACATTTCAAGCTCATGGGTCACCAATGTGCCATGAAGTTCATCAAGGTCATAAGAAGCACTTTCTCCTTTGTTTGACTCGATGATGGCCGTCCTCTTTGCATCCCATTCTTTTGGCAAGGCTCTTAGAGCTCTCCTCCATATTTGCTTTGGAGGGTACTTCTCTCCAAGTTGGGCAAGCTCGTTGATAATTTGGGTGAGCCTTCTAAACATTGAATCAACCTCTTCTCCGGACTCCATCTCAAATGTCTCATATTTGAGTTGCAATAGGTCTATCTTTGTCTCATTCACTTGGTTGGTTCCTTCATGACAAATTTGCAATTTGTCCCATATCTCCTTTGCGGTTGAGCACATCAAGATCCGGTTGTACTCCTTCATATCTAAAGCACAATGCAAAATATTAATAGCTTTAGCATTTTGTGAAATTAATATCATGTCCGCTCTAGTGAAATCGTCCATTTCTTTAGGGATACTTATTCCCCCAACGTCATTTAAAGGAATATGTGGACCTTTTACTATGATCTTCCATAGGTCATAATCTACGGATCGGATGTATAGAGAAATTCTATTTTTTCAATACCCATAGTTATCACCAGTGAAGAGCGGAGGTCTATTTGTCGATTGACCTTGAGCAAACTCATTTGCTAGATTAGCCATATAAAAAATTTTGATTTAAAAACAAAAATAAAACGGCTCTGAATATTGTTGGGCAAATCTTGTAAAGGCTTGTTGATGTAGTATCTCCAAGTACCTCACAAGTATAGATGTCAAACGGGCCGTGCCGGGCAAATCCGTGCCGGGCCGGCACGGCCCTTTAACGAGATGGCCCGTGCCTGGCACGGCCTGTCTCCTTATTTGGCTGGCCCGGCACGGCCCATAGGCCCGTGGCCTATGGGCCGTGCCACGGGCCGTGACGTGCTGGCACGGCCCAAATCAATTTTTCTTTTTTTTTTTCGTTTTTTTTTTATTTTTTTTGTTTAATTTTAATTATATAAATGTAATAATATTATAAAAATATAGATTGTTACAATATACTTGTAAAATAAAAATTTATTGACTACAAATTGAAAAACTACAAATTACATTGAACAAAAGTAAATAATAAATTGCAAAAGAGTTTAAAAAATATGCTAGTTTTCTTCATTTTCATCCGAAGAAACATCATGTCCTTCCAAACCTTGTAAGCGGCTATCAGCATCCAACCAATCCTTTAAAAGAATACACATCTCCACAGTGTTTGGTTTCATTCTACTTCTTTTTTCATCAATGACTCTTCCACCTGCACTAAAACAAGACTCCGATGGAACTGTGGATATCGGAGGAGTTAGTAGATCACGTGCCATTATTAGAACTAGAACTAGAAGAAGCGGAAGTGGTGTCTTGTCTTCTTCTTAACATTGTCCACACAGAACCCTTACCACTACTAGCACCACTACTACCACTTTCTCTTACTGGAGTTACTCTATAATTATGTAACGAATCATATAAAGAAAACAAAGCAAACAAACATTTATTAATGCGCTCTTTCTCTTGATTAATATTAATATTTTCATAAGCCATGTTGGTGTAATAAGATTCTATTATAATTTCTACACTATATAATTTTAATCTAGGATCCAGAATTGATGCCAAGCAATTCAACATAGGAATAGTTTTCCAGTATTTTTTAAATTTATACTCCATTGGTTCGACAATACCTGTAAAAAACGGATCAGATCTATGTAATGCAAAACATTCACTAATTTCATAAATTTTATTCAAAAATATCGAAGAAGTTGGATAATAACAGCCCGAAAATAAATTAGTAGCATCATAAACGGTTCTAAAAAATTACAAATATTAGAAGCAATTTCCTAATCAGTTTCTTCAATATGAAAATGTTCGGCCATCATTTCATTAAAAAATAAAGTGATCACATTTCTATAAGGTAAACATGCTTGCAACATTAAATATGTAGAATTCCACCTATTAGGAACATCATAAGGAAAATCTTTATAATTCATACCATGAGAAATACATAAACTTTTGAAGTCTTGTTTTCTAGCAACTGAACCATTAAGAAATTTAAGAGTAGTCTTTATTTTTTCTAAATGCAGCTCAAGTGGTTTCAATCCATCTTGCACACACAAATTTAAAATATGACATGCACAACGAATATGAAAAAGATCATCATTTAAAATTGGTTTCAAATAAGTTTTTAATATAGTAATTGCAGCAGTATTACTAGTTGCATTATCAAATGAAATAGAGAAGATTTTATTACTAATATTATATTCATTAATAACTTGCATAATGGCATTGGAAATAACTCCACCCGTATGAGGCCAATCAATTTTTGTGAAACCTAAATTTTTTTTATGTAACACCCAGTTATCGTCAATCCAATGTCCTGTAACACAGAGATATGATGCATTGCCAAGATAAGTTGTCCAAATATCACTTGTTAGTCCTACTTTCGATGAAGATTACCTAAACACGTATTTAAATTTGCTTTATATTCATTAAAAATTGTGAATGCATCCGATTTAATAGTATTCCTTGAAATCGTTTATGTTGAGGTTGCAAACCTAAATGAATATAATTAGTGCATTTGGCATCCGCCCCCATTGAAATAGGTTTCTCCGCCCATACGATGTATTTAGCTAGTTCTCTCCTATCTCTTTCAACATTATAAGTGAAAATACCTAAACTTGAACTACTACTACCAGTACCGAATTTTGAAAGAGTAGTTTGGTTACCATCAGTTGGTTCTTTTTCATGTTTAGCCATGTGTCTTAGTAAATGACCTGTACCACCAGAAGAAGCATATGCATAATCTTTTTTACATTTTTTACAAACTGCCCTTGATCCCTTTCCCTCAACATTTTCTACATCGAATAGTTGACATACATTGCTAGTTCTTTTTTATGAAGTTCTTCTATTTGATGATTGAATATTTGGTGTGCTTTCTTCATTTTCTTGGAATTGATCGATTTTATCATCATAATTCACATTATAAGATGAATCGGCCATTATGTATATAGACTACAATTTATGAATTATCTAATGCAACAAATATAAAAGTTACCAAATATTTGCTAGGAGGAGTGTTGGCTTTGTTGCTTGTGCTTGTCTTGGCAAACGTAAGACGAATTTCTTTCTTCTTGTGAACAAATTGAGAGTATAGCATCTCAAGTATATAGAGCTTACAGATTAAGATGATAAAATATTTCCCCAACACACACATATATATAACAACCAAAAAAAATATATTTTTTTATAAAAAAGCCGTTGAACGGCTATTTTTCTGACCGTTGGACATTGGCGATTGATCGCCATTTTTGTGGCGATCGATCGTCACCCCCTGTATTTTGCTTACTGCCTCTAGGCGATCGATCGCCTTTTTTGTGGCGATCGATCGCCACCCCTGTATTTTGCTTACTGCCTCTAGGCGATCGATCGCCATTTATGTGGCGATCTATCGCCTTGTTTAAAAAAAAAAATAGAAACAGTGTCGTGCCGTGTCGTGCCAGCCCACGGGCTGGCATGGCGTGGCCCGGCACGGCCCATACTCCGGGCCGTGCTTGGCATGGCACGACACTGTAGCAAAACGTGTTGTGCCGTGCCGCTCCGCGTCGTGCCGTGCCCGTGCCGTGCCTCGTGTCGTCCGCTCCGTTTGACATCTCTACTCACAAGACAAACAAAATAAACAAAATAAATTTATATATATAATTTTTTTTTCAAAAGAAGTAAAAAATAAATGGTTAAATTACAGTCAAAGAACCTAGTATGATATTACTAAAGTTAATCCCCGGCAACGGCTCCAAAAACTTGATCGCTTTTATTTTAAACAATAAATTCCAGTGTAGCAATTTTAAACCGCAAGTGCACGGTGTCAAGTTTTAGTATATATATGAAGAATGAGGATTGTCGAACCCATAGTGACTAACAAGCAAGTACCAAATAAAATGCTTTTGACTATATTTAACCTACGATAATTAATTAATAATTAAACTAATAACTAAATTAAACTACTCTAATCCAACCAAAACAATCGACGATCACGAGAAAAATCCACAAGAAAAAATTTTCAAGACAATTATTCACCTAACCCAACTCTTACAATTCTCTTCTCCATACATCTCTAAGGCGACGGGTTTTCTAAATTTATTCAATATACTCTCTTGAGCTATATTAAATCTAACATCAAATTGCAACAAGTAACTCTCATTCACTTAATTAACAAGTTGATATCGAATGCGCTTTATGAAAACCACTAACTTTAGATTAAACAACCCAAAGCTATCACTTGTATGTGATTTTATCTCTCGATCTAATCTTTAACACACGGCATGAATTACTATATCGTATTATAATTTTATCTCTCAATCTCAGTTATAATGAAATATCATTCAAAGGGGATCAATCCTTCAAAAGCATTAAGAACAATAACACATGCTCATAGAAGATGTATGTGTAAGACCCCAACCCCTTATACTAGTCCTTCGTGCATTTATTACGTCGTATGAGTACTAACAAAAATTCTTTCTTGAAAAGAATCCTTCCATGCTTCACATATTATCAATGACATCAATAATACTCAGCAATAAGACTCAAGGTTCACCCATTATCATCCCCATTACACCACTTTTACATTGTGGGTTTGAATAAACATTTGGGCAGAGTCTCCCCATAAATTGGGATATCCCAAAATAAAAATACGTCACACAATATAACTCCCAACCAGGGACAAACACACTACGAAAACAGAATACTGAAACTACGTAAATTCCCCGCCAGGGAAACCACCATCCTAAGAATAAGAAGACATCACAAGTGGGCTTCAACACCCTTATATAGTCCATATACATGCTTCCAGTTGCTCACATACGAGCAACAAATAAATGAATACCAATCTAACTGAATAAATAGCATATACTATTTACCCCCACTCATATACGCTTCTGGAAGCAGCATGATCCAACAAGCTCGAACCAATATCCCAAAGTAGCTTAGTACCTGTTGTACCTGTTTCAACAGAAACAGCCCCCACACGGGTGAGCATACTCCAACTCAATCAATCATAAATCGATATACAAAATCATAATGCAACAGTTTAGATTATTCAAAACTCATAAAATATACTCCCTGTACAATTCTGAGTTTGTATAGCTTCCATACACTGTTCCTGTTTCAAACTCACGCCCATTCATAATGTCAAGTTTAGTATTATCATTGAAAACATAATACTCAACGATACTATGAATTCAGTACAGCAACAAGATATTATTTATGTTCAACATAAATAATTCAACATCAATGTAAACCTGGTTATCCCACTATCTCATTCTCGACAATTTCTCATATCGCTCATGCCCAAGGCATCAATACTCAACTAGTATAATCGGATCACGTACATCGACGTATCCACCATACCACGTGTATTAAACTCAATTATCAAACTCAATCACATTAAAATACATGTATGCATGAATATATAAATACTGGGATACCTGCTCGTACGTCACCACGTACCTTATAGTCGACAACATGATGGGCTATCCCGACATCTTGAGAATCATGAAGAATACAGTTCACGCACGCACCACACAGTTCATGCACGCATTTCGTGCGATTCCGGCGGGCTCCGACGGCGATAGAGGCGGCGGCCGGTGTAGAAAGTATCGTCCAAATGAGGAGAAGAGATTTGGTATATGGCTTCGTCCAATTCGTAGAAGATTCGAAGAAATCGAACCAAAATCGCTCAAACCCTAGTCTGCGCGAGTTTCATCGTTCCAGATCAAAATCGAACCACTTTTCGAACACCAAAATTTGATTATCGGGTATGGAAAGATTCGCCTGAGAGTTGTGAACACGGTGGTAGGTCGGTCTAGTCGTTAGGTGGTCGGACGGCGGCGAACGGAGCGGATAAGTACACGGTGGTCGGTGATCGCGCGAGAAGTGCGTGTTTTCGCACCTTTTAGTAGGTGTCCGCGACCTGTGTGTGTTTTACACATTTTTGTATGTGTTTTACATCCTACACCGATATATATTAATTCTCGACCAATTATGAACATCGGGGTGTTACCGGTGTACTGGTGCATGTGCAACACATGTACAGTCCACACCTAACTTCATGTCCTTATTTGCATCACAAAATTAAATCTTTCGATTTAATGAAAATTATATATTTAAATAAAATTTCGGTGTTAATTAGCATTATACATTCGATCCCGGAAATTATTTATCACAACTCCGCTCCAAAATTTGATATCCAAGAACTAAATCTCGACATATCATATAACCACCATAATTACATCAATTGCACATTTAATAATTATTTCGGACATTACAATAATAATTATTTCAGACATTATTATTTCGGACATTACAATTCTCCCCAACTAATAAAATTTCGACCCCGAAATTTAAAATGCGTGCTTACCATAAAAGCCAACAGTAAAATTTTATGTACCGTTATACAGCTCAAGGTAATGACTTTACCATCTGTAGGATGACATTCATTCGAATCATCCCTGCTCGCACAGGCGCCCCCATCATATTCCAACATTAGCATTCAATATCGCAATAACAACATACTAGCCATGTTCAACTTTATTTACATTTTAAAAGCTCATTCCTATAATTAACTTATCAAGAGAATTGTTAATAATTCATAAAAGCCAACACTGACAGTGTTTAGAAATCAAGCACTTCTTGCCATACTTCAGTACCTGAGTACTCGCATCGGTATTCCTCGCACAAGGTCTAAATACGTCACAGTTTACTTTCATCACAGTACACATCACATAATCACTAACTCATCAATCCATGCATATCATGCGTATATCAGAATGTATGACAATACACCACCTTTTATCATTTAAAAACCTCATACATGAGTGGTTGCAATTGTATGCAACTTATACCAACATCACCACCATTGTCCGTATGACGTAGCGGTACTCTAGAGTCCTTACTCATCAACCTCTCATATATCATCTCCTGGCTATTCTCTGGTGCCAAGTAATTACTAGAAAACCCATTAGTAATTCTCACACACATATATCCACATTATACGCACCAACAGCCACAGATCATCAATGTCAAATCATGATGAATGGCCTAACATCAATATTCCTATGTCATGATTATACTCCATCTAAAACAAGGCATCAACATTAATATCGAATAATTCGTGTCATACCTTTGTAGATGGAATCATCTACAATACACAATAGCATCATAGTATCATGCTCATTACAATTCTCCCATGCTTTCAAGCATCAACGTTTCCATATCTCATTACCTAGCTATCATCTGGTATGAAGTATTTCTCAATTACTCATAACATAACCGCGTACCTTGACATTTACGCATTTTGATATTCATAATGTTTCCATCATCGAACATTAATTCCCTGCGTCAAAAGTTTCACGCAATCCTATACACAACATGCTACAGTACACTATCACATATCTAGATGATTGAAATTCAACATAAGAATCAATTGCATGCCTCAATAACGCAATTCATTTCAATCTTTCACTCATCCTCGAAACATTCGAAACATAATAATTCATTCATCATGAATGGTCACAAATATCATATGTCCACACACGACATTCATAGTGATCCCACGTCATCCTGTGACGTACCAGTTAATCTCATGTCAACATGATCACGTTCACCTACTACTCCTACAATATATTAATCTAGCATGCTGTTCACAGTAATAAATACCATCTCAAGCGATTATCATATTCTGTTATTCCATCTTTACAATCGATTCTCAAAATTAATATAACTCATTGAGATAATGCAATCAGCATCTAGCAACAGATATTAACATATATTCACATGCCAAACCAAACGTAATAGTTTACCTCAATTCCTAATGAACACATCATCAATATACATCGCTAGCACAATAACAATACACTAATACTCATGCTAACATAATAACAGCACATCAATATTCATCGCCCAATGACGGCACCCTATATTCATTGCTAACACAATAACAATATATCAATACTCATCGCCACCACTGACATGCATAATCTCATTTCCACTATGGGCCTGCACACTATCATCGTCACTACTGGCATCCATATAACATCCATAATCACAATGAATAAAATTACATTCGTAAAACAATAAGATATAATAACACTTACTGTACACAGTGGATCCACACTCGATCCTTTAAACTGTCCCTGTTCTCAACATAAATATTCCACAAAATATAATTCATATCAATACACAATTGATATACTCATCATCAATAACATGACCATCCAAAAATATTCATTGCCTCGACATAACAACGGCATTCACAATATTTCCATCGTTTCGATATGATAGCGGCAAATATTATCAATCTCAAATATCACCATATAATCATACCATCATCTCGCCAAGAAATGTCATCAATATATCGGTATTAATCACGCCCCGCTATTGCATCCACTGCAATAAAAATGAAAGAAAACAATAATGTCTCTTCATCCACTCGCTTCATGACCGCTTCCACCTGTACATTTGATTATCACAATACGTCAAATCAACAAGGTCAATTTAAATCAATGTATATTCATCACTCTCCCTCTATAGTGGAGGCACATAAAATACATTGCACACTCTAGTGTCGATCCCGACAATAATCACATCGCATGCTCTCCCTAGCACCGACTAAATATCAATATACACGTCACATGCTCTCTCTCTAGCATTGACCCAATAACACATCGCTCACTCATCAGTGGCGACCCATATCACATCGCTCGCTCGTCAGCGGCGACCACATCGTAAATAATCGATATAGTGGCAACACCAAGCCTCCTATACCACATCGTCGCATCTTCTTTGCGACACATCGTATATAATCGATATAGTAGCATCACCAAGCCTACTATACCCCATCGTCGCATCATCATCGTGACCCATAGTGTATATGATCGATATAGTGGCAACATCAAGCCTACTATACCCCATCGTCGCATCATCATTGCGACCCATCAACTATATAATCGATATAGCAGCAATACCAAGCCTGCTATACCCACACGTCGCTCCCCTGCTACAGCGACACAGTCAACAATCGATATAGTGGCAACACCAAGCCCATTATGCCCCATCGTCGCTCCCCTACTACTGCGACCAAATCAACAATCGATATAGTGGCAACAGCAAGCCCACTATACCCCATCGTCGCTCCCCTACTACTGCGACATCAACAACGCGCAATCAACAATAACAATAATAGTATCACATCGCTCATTCCAGCAACCCTCAACATCATCGTTCATATACAATTCTCGATATATCATAATCAACATTAATATGAATATCTATACATGCTCGTACATCAACACGTACCTGTGCCATCCTGTAAATGACACACACATACCGGATTGTTACATCATCTGTTGTCATACTCCAACCGCACCGTACTGCCTACCATTTCCTATTCTCAGATATCATATCTCATTTTCTGATTTCTCCTGCAAAATCAGATTTCTCAGCACTGCAAATACATATACATAACATGTACACAAAACTCAACTCAATAAAATGCATTTATCCCTTTACTAGTAACAACATCCACTTATTATCAACATTAATTACCGTCAGCGATGTCATTCATCACGCTCCTTAAAAGGCATTATCATTTTTACCATAGTCAAGCTAAGGATAATAAAGCTAGTTACCATACTAGAGGCTTTTCAACCATACCACCCTCATTGTATATGTTCATCGTATCTCATACAATCATGCAATCACGATGGTTAGCAACAACACCAATTTTCATTGCTTCATATCATAAAATGCACATAGCAGGCGTCATGTCAGAATGACAGAAAACTACAATCATGCATAAAAGGATGTGATATACAAGTCTATCAACACATCCCTAGGCCATTAAACATCCCAAAGAGCTAACCACTGCTCTGATACCACTAATGTAAGACCCCAACCCCTTATACTAGTCCTTCGTGCATTTATTACGTCGTATGAGTACTAAAAAATTCATTCTTGAAAAGAATCCTTCCATGCTTCACATATTATCAATGACATCAATAATACTCAGCAATAAGACTCAAGGTTCACCCATTATCATCCCCATTACACCACTTTTACATTGTGGGTTTGAATAAACATTTGGGCAGAGTCTCCCCATAAATTGGGATATCCCAAAATAAAAATATGTCACACAATATAACTCCCAACCAGGGACAAACACACTACGAAAATAGAATACTGAAACTACGTAAATTCCCCGCCAGGGAAACCACCATCCTAAGAATAAGAAGACATCACAAGTGGGCTTCAACACCCTTATATAGTCCATATACATGCTTCCAGTTGCTCACATACGAGCAACAAATAAATGAATACCAATCTAACTGAATAAATAGCATATACTATTTACCCCCACTCATATATGCTTCTGGAAGCAGCATGATCCAACAAGCTCGAACCAATATCCCAAAGTAGCTTAGTACCTGTTGTACCTGTTTCAACAGAAACAGCCCCCACACGGGTGAGCATACTCCAACTCAATCAATCATAAATCGATATACAAAATCATAATGCAACAGTTTAGATTATTCAAAACTCATAAAATATACTCCCTGTACAATTCTGAGTTTGTATAGCTTCCACACACTGTTCCTGTTTCAAACTCACGCCCATTCATAATGTCAAGTTTAGTATTATCATTGAAAACATAATACTCAACGATACTATGAATTCACTACAGCAACAAGATATTATTTATGTTCAACATAAATAATTCAACATCAATGTAAACCTGGTTATCCCACTATCTCATTCTCGACAATTTCTCATATCGCTCATGCCCAAGGCATCAATACTCAACTAGTATAATCGGATCACGTACATCGACGTATCCACCATACCACGTGTATTAAACTCAATTATCAAACTCAATCACATTAAAATACATGTATGCATGAATATATAAATACTGGGATACCTGCTCGTACGTCACCACGTACCTTATAGTCGACAACATGATGGTCTATCCTGACATCTTGAGAATCATGAAGAATACAGTTCACGCACGCACCACACAGTTCACGCACGCATTTCGTGCGATTCCGGCGGGCTCCGACGGCGATAGAGGCGGCGGCCGGTGTAGAAAGTATCGTCCAGATGAGGAGAAGAGATTTGGTATATGGCTTCGTCCAATAGAAGATTCGAAGAAATCGAACCAAAATCGCTCAAACCCTAGTCTGCGCGAGTTTCATCGTTCCAGATCAAAATCGAACCACTTTTCGAACACCAAAATTTGATTATCGGGTATGGAAAGATTCGCCTGAGAGTTGTGAACACGGTGGTAGGTCGGTCTCGTCGTTAGGTGGTTGGACGGCGGCGAACGGAGCGGATAAGTACACGGTGGTCGGTGATCGCGCGAGAAGTGCGTGTTTTCGCACCTTTTAGTAGGTGTCCGTGATCTGTGTGTGTTTTACACATTTTCGTATGTGTTTTACATCCCACACCGATATATATTAATTCTCGACCAATTATGAACATCGGGGTGTTACCGGTGTACTGGTGCATGTGCAACACATGTACAGTCCACACCTAACTTCATGTCCTTATTTGCATCACAAAATTAAATCTTTCGATTTAATGCAAATTATATATTTAAATAAAATTTCGGTGTTAATTAGCATTATACATTCGATCCCGAAAATTATTTATCCCAACTCCGCTCCGAAATCTGATATCCAAGAACTAAATCTCGACATATCATATAACCATCATAATTACATCAATTGCACATTTAATAATTATTTCGGACATTACAATAATAATTATTTCAGACATTATTATTTCGGACATTACAGTATGAATTCAAGCCATCAATAATATTAAAGGAAAAGCAATGTTTAAGATATTTCTCAATCATCCAAAACACAATAAATCCAATATTAATTCAAAATAATAATAGAATTGTAAAAGCAAACTCCCAATTCGATTCCTTCATTGATTCTCGATCCTTCCTTCGCTTCTTTCTCGATCGTGCTCCTCGATTATCTTGTTGGCTTGTTCCAATTCCTAGGATGAAGAGGTGATGGTGGATGAAGGTGATATGGAGTATGTAGGAGTGGTGCTATTCCTAGGTTAAAAAGTCTATTTTTTAGTGTAATTTTCGTGTATAAATATAGAGGGATAAGAGTCATTGACTCCCTTGTTGGACACAAACTCTATAAGGAATTTATTTTTCAGCAAACTCTTCCGGCCGATCGATCGAGCTGACTGCTCGATCGATCTCCAATTTTCTGCCCAAGACGATAGATCGAGATTGAGTCTCGATCGATCGAGCTTGATTTTATTTTATTTTTTTATTTTCTTCCTTTCCCGGCTTTGACGCGTTCGCTCTGTTCGGTCCTTTTTCATCATTTTTGGCTCATTTCCTCTACATTTATGCATTTCAACATTGATTCCTGAAAATATAGAAATATATACCAATAAGCGTAAAATAAACCAAGAATCGATACAAAAACCATTTGAAACCCGCATCTAAATAAGTATAAAAAAGACACTTATCACCTTCCATAGTTAACACCGTCACAAGCCATGCTATCAACAATCCCTTGGTAAGACTCCAATCGGATTTCATTTTGAACCTGTGCTTTTCGCAAGTAATCCAAGCATTGTGTTTCTATCTTTACATGCATGTCAATCTGATATTGTTGAATAAGTCGGCCAGCGCAAAGTATGTTACAAACATCGTCGCACCACAGCTGAAATCTGTAATAGTAGAATTCTCGTACGGCCACATTCTTTTGAATATCCGGTTGCGCTCTAAATCTGTAAAAAAATGCATAATACAGGTCAACGCGAGTTATACAATAAAATAAGGATGGAAAATAATATATAGAAGCAAAAACTAACGAAATGAACAAATGAGATAGTTTTTTACTTTGATTTTCAGCCACGAGAAGTTTCTCGCCGGAACTGTGTTGATCTGGCAGAAGAGGTGGATGGGTATAAGCGCCCATGCAATCCACAACATCAGGGTCATGATTGTCGAACCTTTCTTTAAGAATCCCTGTGTGCCATCCTGGCCCACCGTACGGGAATAAGAGCGGATATTGCAAAGGATCGTAACAACCATAATAGTAATGAACAAAATGTATGATGTCTGATTTTGTATAGACTCGAACATCGTGCGGTTTATCCGAAGATATATCTGTTAGGTTGTTCCAAATTGCTGCGACATGGTTGACAACAGGTAGATTGTACACTCTATGATCTAAAGAAGGATCATAACGCAAGACAATTTTGTACGAGTCTAGGTCAGGCAAATCTCGCAAGCTCCTGAAAAAGATTGCATATGGATTAAGCTGCATGATTTCAATGATGAGTGATATGATCTTGTCATCCAGATCACCCGATTGAGACATTCGGTTAGAAACTTCGTTTTCTGTGCAATAAAAGTACAACTGTAACTGCCAACCACATCCATTTGTGGGCACAAGATCTCGAATAAAATGGTAAATACTACCCTGCACTCTGAAAGTGTAAATTCCCCTGGATGCCTTGCACAATTCATGATCGTAATAAATTCCAAGAGAAGTAAACGCAAAAGAGTTGTATGTTCGACACCGTTGTTGGAAATGGCTTGCGATATGAGAGGAATCTTCAATGTAGAGTTGCCACAATCATAGAGGCATTTTTGTGCGGGGTAAAATGACCTGACTACTTGCACAACAGAAGCCTGGTGGTTCTCTAAAAAACCTTTGCGCACCACAGTGACCACAATTCGCAACCGTAGGTAACTGCCAAACTTCACGGGATATATGGTTTATTCTGTCAAGATACTTAGGAGCCCTTCTTTGCCTCCTAACGACGGGCGCATCATGCATATCTAGAAATGAAGTGCCGGAAAAAAGGTAAGTCCAACATGTGCAGCGTAAAGGAAATACTGAATAAAAAGATAAGTAGATGGATGGCGGTAAAATATGTGGAAGCCTGGTAGGTAGGACTGAAAAATCAATGAGAACGGATAAATATGTGGGAGGTATGACGATAAAATCAACGAGGAGGAATTGTATATCTAGTTTGAGCTTGCAACATAATATTTCTCGGATTTACAAATTTTATATCTAGTTTTAAAAAATCCCAATTGAATGGAAGAGAAAAAATTATGTGCAATTTCCCTAAATAAAACTAATAAGGAAATAATAATAAAATCATATATGAAGCAAAAAGGGAGGAACCTATATTAAAAGTAATGTATACGATGGCCAAGGCAAAAAAAAAGGTAATGTATAACATGTATATTTAATTTATATAATATAATAAACTAATACAAATTTGAACGATTTAACTCGTGGTAAAAAAATCCAAAAGACTTTGGAAGAAATTTGTACTGCGAGCGGTAATTTAAAAGTTTGTATGTATAGTCCAAGCACAATGTGCGTGGCTCTAAAACAATAGATTTAAATTTCTAATAAAGATCAATAAACATCTCAATATATCAATTTACACGATTCCTAATACAATAACATTATCTTATCAGATAAAATATAATGTTGCACTCATGGAGCAAGGGTCTTAATTCCCCTATTATTATATTATTATTAATATTATTATTATTATTATTATTATTATTATTATTCTTATTCTTATTCTTATTATTATTCTTGTTACCGCTGTTGTTGTAGTTATTATTGTTACCGCTGTTGTTGTTAACAATGACAATAATAATATTCTCGGCTTATTGTTATGTTGAACGGGTAAAGTCAATGCATGTGCTGAATGTCTTGGAAACCAAACAATATGACAAGATTATATTGACCTGTCAACTAATTCTTGATATCGGCATGTTAAATCGGTTCTAATAAATAAGATAAGAAACATTGCATGTACAAATATGCCAAAAAATAATAATAATAATAACAAATAATAATTGAAGGAAAACGATAAACAAGAGAGCCGAAACACCGTCAACCCCACCTAAAAAATATAAGCAGGTTAAATGTCCTTTTTTTCTTTAATAATATAGCATATATAATATGACGATATTAAACAATACATTTTGGTTGTTTTTTGTGTCATAGCAATGTTGCTTAACAGTATTGCGTAATATCTTTATATTATATCAAGTATAGTTCAACCACGATGTCTATGGTTTAAAAACAATAGATTTAAATCAGTAACCTAGATCAAATATAAACATATATCTTAATATAATTATTTTATCAGATAAAATATATGATGCACTCTTGGGTGAAGCATCTTAAATCCCCTGAGATGTTAATAAAACCCCATCCTTGTACAAAATTTGGAAGAGACCAATATAACAATAATAATAATAAATTATTCTTATTCTTATTGTGATATCAAACACGTAAAGTAATGCATGTGCAGAATGTATGGGAAATCAAATAGTACGAGAAGATTATATTGACTCGTCAAGAAATGCTTGCCCATGGCGTGCTTAATCGATCCTAATCAATAAGATAAGAAATTATATATGTGTAAACATGAAAAAATGAATAAAATAATAAATAAAATAAACTGATAAATAGAAGTAAAAGGGAGACGAAATGATGTTCATCCTAAATCGTCCCTTTTTTCTTTAACATCATAGCATATAATATAAAGATATTAATTATTAAGCAATAAATCTTCGAGCGACTGAGTTGAGAAACGTAACACAAGATGACAAAACAAACAGCATTGTTTTTGGGAAATTTTGGTAAAGAAAAATTCGTGTTTGTCGAATAAAACTATTTAATAAAAATAGTATGTCTTTGTGCAAATAAGTAAACGGAGTTCAAAATGTATGGGTTTTAAAATCAAAATCTAAACACCAAATCTAATTCGAAGACAAAACCGAAATTATTATTCTGACATGCATAGCTTAAAGCTTCAGAAGAGTAGACTTCTCTTGCCTTGGGAGCAAACTATCTTTAAATTAACGTTGGAGTAATGATAGTACTTGAAACCATGTATAAGTTCGAGCCTACACCCAAACAATAGAAGGTGAGCTTACCAACCTGGGACAGGGATACGACGTGACCTATACGTAGGAACACACGGCAAAGTGCCAGATGAGACCACACCCGCAGGAGAACCTGGAAAGCACATAAAGAGAAGGGAAACCATCAAGAAGACAAATTAACGCAGGAAGATGTGGGAGCAAAAGAAGTAAATGAGATCACGAATAATGAAGCACTACCGGCCGAAGTCGACGTGTTCGGACGAATGGATTTCGTCCCTCGGGCTGAGGATCTCAAGGCATTCTGCGCCCTTCTTTTCCGATTTTTTTTTGGGGAAGAATAGAATCAGCATGAAGAAATGTACACACAGATGCACGCACGTGAAATGTCAAATCACGCAGTGGAGAGACAATACACCAGCCAACACGGATGCTTCTCTTGGGCGAGCGACAGCATGACATGTCCGACAATTGTGGCAGGCGCAAATCCTTGTAGACGGTGTGGCTGGCATATAAAAGCTAGAGATATGTGACATAAAACCGCACGCAATGAAGCTGCAAGGATAGAAAACAAGTATTCTAGAAGTGAGATAAAGATATGTGGATAATACTGGGAAGCATGTAAAAATTAGCCACGACCAGGGCATAGGAATGAGAGAAACACAACGTACCAGCTAGCTAATTAAAGAGCATGTCGATGAGAGCACCAATGGTCAAGGACAACGATGTAGCAGCTCCCTCCATGCACATAACAAACATACACCAACAGGGAACCCACGGGCACAACGAGGGGCATACATCGACCCAAGGGACACAATCACCACGAGCACGTAACCATCCCCCAAAGTAGCACTCATAGACAAACCAAACCAAAGGCAATAACAAGCACACATGCATAGAAAAACTAAAAAACAGAGTATCCGAGAGTACAAACCCTCACTAAACAAAGCAAGCATAGCACCAATAAATAATACTAATTGACAAAAAAAACTAGCCCTAAAACAATTACCAAGCAAGGCAACGGAAAACAGACATATCCAGCACACAAGACAAATAGAGCAGAACAAAGAGAATCACCACAACTTATTCTCCGAAACAAACGACCATAAAACAAATAGCAAATAAAGAATATAATGAGGGAAGAACAACTCACCTAGAAGAAGTCGACGATGAACGGGACGTCGTTAGAAAAGCACGGGCAGAAGTTCCGCAAAGGATCTAATGTATCGAAGATTCCCAATTTTGTTATCGTTTGCCACAGAAGGAATGAAAAACAAAGGCTCAGACAATACCTCCGAGGATAATTATATATTGGAAGAGTTGTAGGAGGCCTGATTTATTAAACCCAAATTAAACCCAAATAATAAGCTACCAACAACAAGAAGCAATGATGAGTACATAAACCCTATGGATATGATGGACATAAGCAACCCCAAAACCAAAAAGAAAAAATTTGCATACAGAACGACGTCTACACACCCAAGCCATGCTTCGGTAGGGCGGCGAGTAGGCATGAATAGTGGGAAGTTTGCGTAAAAATGAGGAAACCAACAGCCGTAATGACAACCCAAACTCATATCCAACCATCACTCAAACACCAAAGAAAAAGATGAATTGAAACCAAAACTGAAAAGATATAGTAGAAAGAAGATAATGTAGCTGTAATGGCTTGTCAAATCGAAACCAGCCGTAGTTTATTTATCCGAGGGCAGGGGTGATCTACAGGAGAAAAATAAACGATCGTCCATCTACTAAAAGTCAGGATATGAAATGAATAAAAGAAATAAAATGTACAATGAATACTAAAATAATAATGATGTACTAAAAAGAAAATACTAAACTAATGCAAGTACAAGACGGACAACTGTTCAGCTACAGCAGGAAAATCGGTCATCAACTAAAAATCAGGAGACAAAATTAATAAAATAATAATAATACACAATAAATAATAAAATAATAATGATGTACTAAAAGAATAAAAAGAAGATACTAATGCAAGTAGGGGATGGACAACTGCCCATCAACAGTAAGAAAATAAATGATCGACAATCTACTAAAATTCAAGAGACAAAATGAATAAAATAATAAAACGTACAATAAATAAATAATAAAATAATAGTGATGCACTAAAAAGAAAATACTAAACTAATAAAATAATAATGCACAATAAATAATGAAACGAAAAAACTGTTCATTAAAATACTGTTCATATATATATATATATATATATATATATATATATATATATATATATATATATATATATATATATATATATATGCTTGTATGATATGTTTTGATATTAACTTTTACAACATGTTGGTAACACATAAATTCCATAGATCATATTTTCTACTTTTGATTTTTTACCTCCAAAATACTCTACAGTCTACACTAACCAACTTTTTATTTAAAATAAATGATTATAGAATTGTTATACATGATACTATTTGGAAAACATCCACACCTTTTCATTTCCGAAAACAAATGTCTGCCTTCTTCTTGAGTCTTTCTTTACAAAGAGCACCTATTAATATGTCAAATATAGGAGAATAAGGCGACAAACCGATTGATGCAGCTCTTTGAAAATATTCAAACCAATATCGAGTTTCTCATTCTTGCACAATCCGTATATAATGATAGCATAAGTTGCCAAATCGGGATTGACCCCTTTATCTTTCATTGTTTGCAGTAATGCAATAGCTTCATCAATCCGCCGATTCTTGCGCAAACCATTCAATAGTAAATTTTAGGTAAATACAATGGGAGGAACTTTTCTAAAATACATCTCTTCGAAAAGCTTCCAACTGGTATCAAATCTACCATGATTGATTAATCCTTGTAATATGGTTGTGTAAGTAATCGTTGTGTAATTTAACCTTGGGAAGAAACTCAAGGACTGGGTATCTCTTATTGTTTTTTAGTTTATTGTTCCAGAAAATAGATAAAACTATTTGAGGATAAAAATGTACATAATGTGTGTAATTTGAGTTTTTTTTTTAATTTAATTTTTTTTTTTGCAAAAAAAATTAACTTCTGCAAGACCTGCATCTGATATGAGTTTACCAAAACAAACAAGTACCACTTGTGTGCAAGACCTGCATTTGTAAGGCAAGATTAGATGGTGCAGATCGAGTCGGAAACCCAAAAACTTGGAAACTATTTTGTTGTGGTTTCTAGGTACAGGAAAACAGACAACCATGTTGTGCCAGAATACCAAAAATGAAGTGCAAACTCCATAAACACACAAGAACAAATATTTACGTGGTTCGACAATTGTCTACGTCTACGGGAGGCAAACACGATATGTTGATATTTCAGACGAGAATTACAAAATTCTCCAGGAACACCTCACAACCAACATATGCAAATACAGATGCTTAAAAGCTTATTATATGATAGAAATACAAGTGAGGGGATATTGTGTGAAGAAAGAGGATGGGTTTATATAGGTATCAAACTCTCGGTGAAGATTATCATTTTGAGTTTGTATTACCCCATTTCTTGACACATTGGTGGAAAGGTACCAATCTTGGCCATCTTGCAAGCCACATTCCACCAATTCATTTCTGGAAAGAGCCACCTAGCGAGTAATATCCATCTTGACGGTTTTCCTATAATATTTGTTGCCTCCTTTAGTATGCTCTTAGGCGCTGGATACTCAATAGATGTTGATCAAGTCCAAAATTATTGGAACTTGATCCCTGTCACTACCTTTGTTAATATGTCTGCAGGATTATTTGCAGTTTCAATTTTTCTGATTAGAATATCAATTTATTCTAGTATTTTCTGAACATAGTGGTAGAGAACATCAATATGTTTGGTGCGACAGTCATGAACTGTGTTATTTGCCAGATATATGTCACTTTGACTATCACAGACAATCTTTGTATTTTTTTGCCTGATGACTAGATGCATTCCTTGAATGCTTCTGTAGCAGACAAAGCAACCGTGGACTGTAGCATATATCTCCAGCTCACTGGTCCTCCTGCCATAGTAAACAGATAACCAGTAGTTGCTCGATGCTTATCAAGATCATCAACATAATCTGAATCAACCTATCCAACTAGACGATTGATCTCATCTTTTTGAAATTTTAGACCAAATATCCACGGTACCCTGAATATACCACAGAATCCACTTTATTGCATGCCAATGTTCTTTACTAGGGTTGTGCATGTATCGACTCACCATGCTAATGACATGAGAGATGTCAGGTCTTGTGCACATCAGCGCATACATCAGAACTCCGACAGCATTTGCATAGGGAATGCAATTCATTTGTCTCATTTCGGCTGTAGTAGGGGAAATTGATGCACTCAATTTGAAATGTGGAGCTAACAGAGTACTTACAGGTTTGATATTTCCATCTGTACCAAATCTCTGGAGTACATTCTTCAGATACTGGGTCTGTCTCAGATAGACTATGCCCTTTATTCTGTCCATTTTGATCTCCATTCCAAGAATCTTCATGGCCTCTCCAAGATTTTTCATCTCAAATTCTGAGCTGAATTGAGCTTTCAATTTGTCAATCTCTATCTTGCTTTTAGATGCAATCAACATACCATCAACACATAAGAGTAAATAGATAAATTTACTATCATGTAGTTTCTTTAGGTACACAATTATCAAACTTACTGGTTGTGTACCTTTGTTTCTTCATAAAGTTGTCAAACCATTTTTTACCACTGTCTCGATGACTGCTTGAGACCATAGAGTGACTTGTCAAGCCTGCAAACCCAATTTTCATGACCGGGAACTTTGAAACCATTAGGCTGAGCCATATCAATCTCCTCGTCTAAAGCTCCATGAAGGAATGCTGTTTTGACGTCAACCTAGACCAGCTCGAGATCAAACTGTGCAACCAAAGCTAGTAAGAGTCGAATATACTAATTCTTGACAACAGGTGAGAAAACCTCATCGTAGTCTATTCATTTCTTCTGAGCGCAACCTTTTGCTACTAGTCTAGCTTTGTATCTGATATTATCTTTTCCTGATGCACCTTCCTTCTTTGCAAAGACTCATTTACAGCCAACCGCTTTCATTCTTTTAGGAAGAGGAACCACCTTCCAAGTTTTATTCTAATAAAGTGATTTATTCCATCATCCATCATTGTCTTCAACATGGCCTTCTACGTACTATACACAACTTCTTTGTAGTTGCAAGGAATACCATCGCGATCAATTGGAAGAGCGAATGCTACCATATCAGTAAACCGTGCAGGTTTCCAGATATTTCCCTTTGGTCTACTGGTAGCAACAGATTCAGGCACAGATACTAAATCTGGTATCTCTGTTTGAACGGATTCATCATTCTGATCGTCAGAGTTTTTTTCAGGATGATCATCAGTCTGAATAGGTTGGTATGGAGCTATAGGAATTGTGAACTCCACATGCAACTGAGAAACGGATTTTGATTGTCTATCTCTTACTTTGTTTGATTGAGCATTACAGATTTATCAAAGGAAACATATCGGCTCAAGACAATCTTCTTTGACTCAGGGTTCCATAGACGAAATGCCTTCACTAAAGACATTGAAAATAGCTAGGTTGCAACATTGATTTTCTTACATGAACGTATGTGGGACACCCAAATGTGGAGAATCATCATCAGAAATGGTGATTCAGACCATACCTCCTTTGGAGTTTTTCTGTAGTGTAGAAGTTGGTAGCTTGTTGATGATATAAGAGGCATATGACAAGGCTTCAACCCAAAATGCGTTGCTCAGTCCAGTTTGGGATAGCGTGCAACATACTATGTCAATCAGAGTACGATTAATCCATTTTGCTACACCATTTTGTTGTGGCTTGCCTGGTACAGTGAAATGTCTGACTATCCTTTCTTTCTGGCAGGTTTTTTGAAATGGGTCTGATATGTATTATCCACCATTATCATATCTGAGCCTTTTTATCTTTCTTTCAGTCTGGGTTTCGATCATCTTCTTCCAATTTAGGAAGATGTCCGGAACTTCATCCTTGTGCTTCATAGTATACTCCCAGACATATGTCGAGAAATCATCTATAAATGTAAAGAACCAAGTTTTACCTACCATTGAAGCATTCTGAGAAAATCCCCAAACATCGGTGTGCATATAGTCTAGTATCTCTTTGGTACGATGGATAGCGGTATCATACTTGACACATGTCTGCTTACACAAGACACAATGTTCAGAAGTCAAGTTTTCCACTTTTGGCACCTATCAGAACACATCGGTTCACTAAATTCTGCAAAGCCTTCTCACCGTCATGTCTCAAGCGCATATGCCACAGCCTGAGGTATCAGGTGAATATTCCCCGATGCTAGTGGAGAATGCAGCTCTCCCATAGACTGTGTGACCATCTAGAAAATATAGATATCTTTATGTGTACCTTTTACCGCTAAGAGTGCACATCGTACAACTTTCAGAAATCCACCCTCCATGGTTATCTTGTAGCCACTGGACTCGAGGACTCCAAGTGAGATCAAATTCTACTTGAGATCAGGAACATATCTCACTTATGTAAGTTGTTGATTGTACCATCGTGTATATTCAAGCGAATCCAAATGCCTTTTATCTTACAGTCATTGTCGTTGCCCATGAGGACAACTCCGTCATAAATTTCTTTGAAGCTTGAGAACCCGTAGTGATGTGGGCACATATGATATGAACATCCAAAATCAAGAATCCATCTACCTATGAATTGTATGAGGATGATGAGACCAAAAATGCTGAGTCATCTTCACTGTCATAATTTCGTTGTGCCACATTAGCATTGATTTTTCCTTATTCGGACGATCCTTCTTCAAGTGCCCTTTCTGATGACAATAGATACATTCATCCTTTGCAGCACGTCTACATGTTGATTATCCTGTGGACTTCAATCTAGATCTGCATTGTCCTTTGACAGATTGCTTGTTGTTATTTCTCCTTCTGGTGGGGATGCTTACCGATTGGAATCAGTCCGGTCCGGAACCGGCCGATTCCGGATCCGGAAATCCCAGAACCAAACCGGATCAGACCTGGTTCCGGTTCCAACCAATTCCGGATTGGCCATGGTCGATCAAGTTTCGTACTATTTTTTTATATGTATCGACCTTTTTTATGTTCGTATATGTATCCATAATATTCATAATAGATTCAATATATTTCTTCTTCATTTGCTAATATAAATGCTTATACAAATAATAGTTCCACTTATGGCAATTGAAAATCTAAATAAAAACCATTAGTATTTTAGCACTCTTCATAGTTGATGAGTATTGTTTTGGCGTTTTCTTCTTCTTGCTCGTCATAATGATTTACGAATTCGTGAAGCGCCCCATCTCTTCTATTTTTACATTATGCTTCAAACCAATCTTTCAGTAATTTGAGCATACATAATGTATTATTCCATAATTATGTATTATTCCCTAATGCGGCCACATGTTGAGAATGCCGATTCAGAAGCGACGCTTAAAGCTTGTACCGCATAAGCATCTCTAGCCAGTTTGGCCAAGATAGGGAATTGTGCTGCATTTGCCTTCCACCATTGTAGGAAGTCGAAATTGTCTTCCATTAGAAATTGATAATTCATATAAATTTGCAACTCAGTAGACGTGCTAATAGAATGTCATTTTCCCTTCATTTTTTCCTGCCCAGCATCCTAAACAAATTGATGCCTCCGCCTTTGGATTGAGCTTGGGGTTCTTCAACAGCCCTTTGTTGCGACGATTTGTTTGCCTATTGATTATAATATAAATGAAACATATATTGGAGAGAATGCATTATAGACGTCTTTTGATCGTCAACAACCTTCCCCAAAAATTTAGCATAATATTCAAAAAATATTTCAAATGAAGCTAAACATTGACTAGGATCTAGTAATGTTGTGATGCAGTGCGCGTGTGATATTTTTTCCCAATACTTTATAAAATTATCAAACAAAAGTTGGATAAGTAATACCGGAGAAGCGTTCTATCGCTTCTTTGAACCTAACATTGGTACACAATTTTCAACAAATTCCCAATCCTCATCAGTTAAATAAATACTTTCATCAGTATCAGACATTTGCTATGAATTATAAAATGGAGTTAAAATATCTTTGTAAGGTAACATAGCATTCAACATATTGTACAACGAATTCCACCTAGTTTTTATTGGTGATGGAAAAAGAAGATGCTTAAAACTATTAGATAAACATAATTGTTTCCAATCACGATTAACACGGCTCGTGCATAACCATTTAGAGCGATATTTCATTTTCTCAATACATACTGAGTGATGTCCTTATAACCAACTTTCACAGCCAAATTAATAACATGACATGCACATCTAACATGAAAAAAACACCATCAAGCATTGGTTTCAGATAGGTCTTTAAATCACGCATCGCAGTGTTGTTATTTGCAGTGTTATCTAATGTGATTGAAAATATCTTATCCTGAAGTACATAATGTCTAGAGGTGTTGAATATATATTTAGCAATTACATAACCAGTATGCATACAATCTAACTCATCTAAAGACAAAATCCGTTTTTGCATACACCAATTATCATCAATCGATAAGTGACAACAAGATATGAATCCGATTTTACATTTGTCCAAATATCGGTTGTTAAGCTAACCCTACAAGGAAAACTAGAAAGATGTTCAATCAATGTATTTCTATATTCAACAAATACGTCCATACAATTTCTTTTTAGTGTGTGCCTAGAAATATGTTTAAACATGGGTTGTGTAGACCAATCAAATTCAATAAAACCAACATGTTCAGATGGTAGTTCACATCTAATCACATATCTAACAAGTGACCTACGATTAATTTCAGTAGTTAAAATAAAATTCGCTCCAGTGAGAACATTAATTTGTGCTTGTGTTGCTTCTCTACCTAATGGTTGTAATGTTGTCTCATCAAAATTATGTTTTTTTACCAAGTGCTTTTTAAATGCTCCGGTGCCTCTACTGGAACCACCAGCTTTATATGAATATTGTATCTTTCATAATTTACAAATTGCAACATATTCATTAGTACCTTCTTTTTGAGCGAGTTCAAAGTGATCACATATCTTACTTCTTTTGGCACGAGTCGGTTGTCTACTCGCTGCTGTAGTTGCTCTGGATGACTCCACTTGTTGTCTCTTTTGGCAGCAGGAGGTTCGACAGGTTGTTCTGGTTCTTGTGTTTCGACGTTCATAGATGAACCTCCAACATTAAGGTCAGCAAAATAGTCATAACTTTCATTTAACTCTGGAATTTGCACATGAAAATTCATTGCTGACGATGAACTAAGTGATAGGCGACCCGGAACGAGACCTCGGCTGCGACCAGCATTGCTAGATGAAGATGCCATTATTAATGCACAATTGAGAGAAATATATTAGATAATAGAAGTATAGATTATAGAACTTTGAAAGATAGAATTATATGTTACAAATGACAACACACAACTATTTATAGATTTTAAAAAAAATAAATAAATAAATAAACCGAAAATACGTTGGCAATGGCTGAAATAGTTGTTGCCAACGTAAACATTGCAATGACTATTTCTGCCGTTGCAATGCATTCTTTTAATTTTTTATTTTATTTTTAAAATAATGGGTTCCAGTTCCGAATCGGAACCCGTCCGGTAGCACAAACCGGAACCGGTTGTGCTACCGGTTTCAACCATCGGGACCGCTCAGGACCGGTTTCGGAGCGGTCCAGAATCGGTTAGCCTGGTTCCGCTTCTGAACCGGGCAAACCGGTTTGGTTCTTGGTCGGATCCGGATTGACCCGCCCGATTAGCATCCCTACCTCCTGGATACCATCAATGCTTCATATGTGGTATCTCTATGATCATGCTAGCCTTTCCTCCGATATTCATTATTTACCAAAGCATTGGAAGCATCCATGAATTTGACTTGATCTTTGCCGTATAAAAAAGTCCTGGCAGATGATCATAAGATTATGGCAAGGAATTCAACAACAATAATGCCATATCTTCATCTTTAACTTCAACCTTCAGATATTGCAGATCGATTGAAATTATCAAGATGCTCTATCATTGGCGTACCTATCTTATGCTGAAAATGAAAAAGCTTTTTTATCAGTAAGAGCTGGTTCTCTATTCTTTTCGTCACGTTCTTGTCCTCCAGATTTCTCCAGAGACTCGTTATCTTTCATGACAAAATATTGTTGCTGCTTGGATAAGCAGAGTCAGATCATGCCGCAAGCTTGTCTATTGACATAGTTCTAATCCTCATATTACATGTTCTTGATGTAAGTGTCGTTTTTACACTTTTTGTGGTGAATTTGTATTGATTTTTGTATTGATTCCAGAACAATTAAACGCTTATATATTTGTTGATTTTGTTGGTTTTCCGATCCCCCAGTGTCAGATCCAAATGTAGCGGAAAATAAACAGTAAACAGATCTAGACCCGGGGACGGACGATCGCGCCTGATTCATATATAAAATGCAAATATCAAATATAAATGCATGAAAACAAATTACCGTTCACTGACGTAGATCTGAATGATGATCCATCGAGTCCAAACAACCTGATCAGATTCACGATCACAACGCCAGTGCTAGTTTGGTGTTAGTCTTTCTACAATGAGAATTATGTGACTAAGAGTTAAAGAATTTTGTGTTTTGTGTAGAGACATAGACTTATATTTATAGGTGCTAATGAGCCACTAATGGGCTTGGGTGCATAAAGCCCAACATGCCAACTTTTGGCTTGTATGGCACATATGCTAACAATCTCCCTCTTGCCCAAAAGCCAACACACGAGCACTAAACTCATAATCCAAGTAGCTCAATCCAATTGAACAACTTGAAGTAGTATATAATTATGAGACATAAATATATCAAACTTTTTAATTTTAGAACTTTCTATAGATGAAACATTTTTAAATATAGAAACTCCACTAAAGTGTGAGCTTTCAAAATTAAACACATCCCTTAAGCATCAATCAAATCATTTTGAGCTCTTAACATTTAAGTCTCAATTCTCATTGGCAGATCAGCGGTCAGTTCCCAGCGAGGCTTAAGTGTACCATATGGATGAAATATAATTCCAGCAAAAAATCGATCGTGGGTAGCGCGTAGCATCTGTGCTTCACAAAGACCTAGATACAAACGAGAACATGTCAGCCATAGCGTGCTTTCCTTTCACTCAATATGTCTCGAATGAATCTTGGGCATTGGTTGATCGAGGCCCCTTATGATTTCAATAACTATGTATTTGTTTCATGTTATATGGTTCATTGTGTGCGTATATGAAAAAATCCTTTTTCAAAATCACTACCCACTCTGGCCAGAGATTCCTCGAATCATATATAGAAAAACGCATATGACATCCTGTTTCATCAAGACCAGTGGTGAATCCCGAATGACAATCATCGACCTCTGACATCATCACTGAATAGCCAAAATAACAACTTTGTGACCCGCATGTGATCAGTCATTAAATCAAAGTATACAACTATCTGTCAAGACCTCAATGACGCCTAGGGTCATGAGGAGTAATGGTGCACAACTATGACTATGAATTCTATACTTGACAAATGGTAACCACTTATAGAATTCCGAGTTAGGTCGTTCAGTGAACTCATTCCTAATGAGCACCTATTCATGTGTGTTGACTTCTCCAAGCCAACGCTGATGAAACACGGCGCACTATACTAGATACATCATGAATACCAGCCTCTAGCAAGCATATATCGATATCCCATTCTCGAAGGCTCGTCGGCCAGGAACATTTAGAAATTGCAGTCGAGAATGTATTGCATAGTCACCATCATATGCGTAACCACATTCTATGGGCTATAGCAATCTCAAGGAAATCATCAATGCAGCATGATGCATGGGTAAACAAACGAAGAAATGCCATATATATTTATATTGAAACAAAGATTTATCATAATAAGATTTACAAGTACAATCAATCAACTACTGATTTACATAAATCACATATGACAACAATATCTTTCACTTTCCCAAAGCCAAATACTCATGTGTCTCAAGACCATCTTCCCAAGATGTCTGGCAGACCAATCGTTGAAAAGGCTTTGCCAGTGATTCACTATCTTTATCTATTGAAACAATTCTCTCGATAATAATATCGTCTCTACCATCTCTCTCATTAGATGGTATTTTCTCAATACATGTTTGGATCCTGGTGAGATATTGGATATTCATAATAGCTCAACTGTTGTCATAGTACACAGAGACTGTGTCAACTGCACTAGAAATTACACCCAACTCTTGGATGGAATTTCTTATCCAAACTGCCTCTTTGATGCATCATATGATGCAATGTATGCAGCTTTAGTGGTAGAACCCATTGTTGTGTCTTAATTGGAACATTTCCTAGAGACAACACCATCATTAAGCTTAAGTACAAATCCGAACATCGATTTGGAGTCATACTTTAACTAAAAGCTAGTATCAACGCAGTCTTCAAGTTCTAATTTTCCATTTTCAGATCCAAAACCATGTACATATCCGAGTTCTTCATAAGCACTTAATGATTGTTTTCACGATTTTCCACTGACCTTCACTGTGATCTGTCTGATGTCTGATCATTATACTAATAGCATGCTTCATATTAGGTCGATTATAAAACATAGCATACATTATGATATCAATAGTAAAAACAATAGGTATCAATGTTGTAATGCCTGAAACATAATTACCCGAATTAAATTGAGTTTATTATAATAATGAAGGGATAATTGGGAATGAATACATTTTATATTTTCACTCGGTTTCGAGATAAATTGAGTGTGGTTGAGAATTATGATCGAGTCATAATTATTGAATTATTAATTTTTTAAATGGATCATGTGGTTATGAAGATATTTATGAGTTGAAATTGCAGGGTAATTATTGAAGTTGATGATTAATCAAGGGACTTGAGATAAATAATAGTTTTGGGTGAAATTGTAGTGTGAATTAAAGTTGGAGGACTTAATTGTAAAATGAATTGTGGAGCTTGGATCAAGGAGTGATTTTGATTTAGAGTGGCTTGTTTTGATTGTGTTGAGGTAAACAATTGAAGCTATTATTGTGTGTTGAATCTTTTATTAATAGAGATTGGGGGTTATGATTTATTTTGGGGGAAAATATGTAATTGAAATTGATTTGTGATTGTAGATGAGAAATGAAGATTTATGTTGGTTTAGTATGTCTTGGTTGGGTTATGGAAAGAAATGTGGTGTGGTATGTGTTGGGATGAGTTTATACTTGAAATCTCAATATTTGGCTGCAACAGGGCCTAGCGATCGATCGCTAGGCATATAGCGATCGATCTCCCAATGAAAAATAAAATTTGATAACGATGTACAATATCAGTGATCGATCGCTGGATATGGAGCGATCGGTATTGGAAAGTAAAAATTTGATAAATTTGGTACCGTCGTCAAGAGATCGATTGCTATATTGATGAAGATCGATCTCTGGCCTGAAATTTCTGAAATTTCATATTTTGTTGGGGATTTTGAGATATGATTTTGTTGATTATGACTTTTTTGGGAAGCTTTGGCAACAATGGAATAGTATTACAAGTATTGAACCTTAGTAATACATGTTAATGATTGAGTTAATTGATAACTCAAGTTAATAAAATGATAAAATGGGATCGTTTGAGTAGTATATGGAGCATGGTAAATGTGATTGAGTTTAATGGGACGCATGTCGAATCTGTAAGATTAATGATGAGACTTGTTGAGGATTATATTAATGTTGAATTGATATTCAATATAGATATTGTATGAGCCTCCGGTTGTCGTGGACGTCTAACTCAGATTGTCAACTTTAAGGTACGTAGTGGCGTACAAGAAGATATGTGTATTGTTAATTATGAATTATAATTCATGTTATGTGACAAAGTTAATGAATTGCGAATTCATAATAGAAATGAATTGTGATAGAATGGTGATATGATATCATGGTATTGTGATGCCGCTATAGAGCGTGCAACAATTGTGACACTGCCACTGTTGAGCGTGCAATGGTTATTGTGCCGCCGCTGTTGAGCATGCGTGGGATTTGAGTCGCCGCTGTTGAGCGATGTGATACGATGATATATAAATATGAAATTGATGACTGAGATGAATTGTATTACAGTAAATCATTGTTGTAATGATTTAATTATTTGGAATTGATTTAATTGACGATTTTTGAATATGAGTACAATAATTTATTGTTGTGATGATTTAATTGACTTGGAATCGATGATTGTGGATATTGTGAGAACATGAACAAAATGAAAGATCTTATGGTTAGGGTATACTCAGGGAGTATTTATTCAAATTACAGCATTACATTATGTAAGTTATTAATTGTGGATTCGATGATATGAAAATTATGTTATTGGTATGCTCATTCTATTGGGGGCTGTTTCTGTTGAAACAGGTAGAACATGTACGACACTGATTTGGGAAGTGAGCTTAGACTGGTGCATGAGAGTGCTCTTAGGATCGAGGTACCAATGTTGGTATAGGGAAACATCTTTTATACAATTGATACACAGTTATTTGTGCAATGTTCGTCTGTGAGCATTTTGATATGTGTATGTAGCTTGTATAAAGATTTCAAATTCTTGTCATCGTTGATGTGTTGCATGCAATTACTTAAAAATATAATTGCTTAATGAATTGATAATATGATTAATGCATATAAAGTGTATACCTATACGAATTGAACTTGTATTGGGGAGTGAGTGTATGGAGTATTCTGTCGAAGCTTTTATAGAGGTAATGTTATAAGTGTGAAGCATGCAATGAGAATTTCCTAATGATAGAAATGTATACACTAATAAACGTGATAAATGCACTAATGTCGAGATTATGAGTTAGGGTCCTGCAAATGTCATATTTTCTCTCTCCTCGTCAATCTTAGAATTCATTGACCTCGAGCTGTTCTATGCTAAACCATTTTAGCACAGTGCTTATGTACGTTGATTGAGAGAGTTCAAGCATCCTTGTAGATCCATCCCTATAGATCTTTATGCTATAAGATGCTTCTCTCAAATCTTTCATGGATAAATTAGTAGATAACTATGCTTTAATTGATTAATCCAATACCATTTACAATGAGTATGATATAATCAATTTAAAGCACCACAAATGTAACCGCGCTCCCACTAACCTTTTTGTACACACATGTCACTTCTGGATTTTTAACAAAACCAAGCACTTTGATAATGTTATCAAAATGGAAGTTCTAATTTCGGGACGCCTTCTTAGGCCCATAGATGGACCTCTGGGGTTTGCAAACATTTTGCCCACTTCCAGAAGTTGTGAACACATTTGGCTTCTACATTTCTACCTTAGTGTCACCATTGAGAAATATCGTGCCCACATCCATCTTTCATATCTCATATTCATAATATAAAGATATAACCAATAAAATCCAAATAGACTATAGCATCACAACTGATGAAAAGTTCCTCACAGACAACTCTTTTCCTATGTGAATAACCTCTTCCCATCAGTTAAACTTTGAATGTCGCTACCATCCTATATACTCCAAGTTTTCACTTGTAGATCCATTCACATCCAATGGGAACAATTCCCAAAGATGATCTACTAAGGTCTATACCTTATTAGAGTACATGGAGTCTAATTCAAATCTTATGACATCTCGACAATGTCCCGAAACGATGTCCAACATCGTCTACTTGAAAGTCCTAGGATTACATCCATGGTCAAAATTATTTTGACTACTTTATAGGAGTAAATTTAATATAATAAGAGTTCTTGAAACACTTTCAGATCTCCTTGGTGTGTATGCTTTAAAGGTTATGATTGACTCAATTAATTTTATCGTTTCCACATTTCAAGTGGTTTGTGGTTCTTGAACCCTTTCAAGTTATGTTATCTTGTCATTCCTTCCTAATAGAAACACTAGAAAGGTTGTACTTGCGAAACAAGCACTTTGTCTCCAATTGATAATATAAATGTCCACAAAAATAGCATAAGATGGATCAACTATCCAACTCATCTCCCACTGACTGCTTCACATAAGCATAACAATCTCAATCTATATTTGGATTGTTTTTCAGTCCACATTGTATATGGAGTTTTGGTCACTGTATTCGTAAGAATATGTTCAACAAATGTGTAACTTTAAAGAGTGACTGTTGTTCGGACATGACAGGCTTTACAGGAGGACATAGTGATGATGCTTTGCGACGCATCGAGAGATACCAGAGCTCCTTGAGAGCGAGCTCAGGTTTATATTTTATGTTTTGCGTCCCAGTAGTTGTTAGAATATTTTTACTTATGTTTTAAATTACCGGGGTATGCCCCGAGTATCTGTATTTTAATTATTCTACTACTGGTTGATGTTATACTTGATAATTTATGTTATGATCAACATGTTGAATTGGAAACCGGAATTACATATTTTAAGTATCAGTATATATGTATCACCTAAAAACGAAAAAAATTTAGGGCCCTTTGATAAGACCTTTGAAATTAATCTTCCGCTCTTTACGCAAATTAATCATTATGTGTTAATTAAACACCACATTAGGATCGGGCCCTCACACTATGGTATCAGGAGCACATTCTCTTTAAGATAATTTAACATCCCCTTGCACTAACATGTAGTGCTTCACATATGTCCATATGAATCAAATTCAAAGAACCATCAGCAGATGTCAAATATATGTGGGGTTTAAGTTATCACCACTTTTATGTTCTTTGAACATAATCATACTAATCGTTCATACGTTCACCAGATTCAATAAAACATGCAAAACTAGTGTAAATCATATAAGCAAATTTAAAAGAATGTGTTATTCTCTATCAAAATAGGAACAATGTTTTCACTTATGAAACAAATAAACAATCGTTCAAACCAGTTCCAAACTAGTTCAACATCCTATATCAAAGAAATGTCTCAAACACAGTACGAAAAGGCGGACATTGTTTTGATGTTGGTAAGGTAGCTCCCCCAACATCTTAACGTCTGAATGAGGGGGTGGTGGTCCTCATTCCCTTGATAAAATGACAAGGAGAAGGCTGCCTGGGTGAAGAAGGTGGCTTCATACGAAGGGAACGAGGGATTCCTTGGGGGAGTTTTCTGATTTTTATGGTTGTTTTTCTTTAACCTTTATAGCAACAGTGCTTAGCCTCAGGTAGGTTTCACATTCCTAGAGTTTTCTACTTCTTCTCAATACAACTCATTGTAAAGATGTGAGCACAATTTGTATCATATACCAAAAAGTAGAATCAATAGAAACATTAAATTTAATATAAAATACACCATTTTCAGAACTATTCTGGTCTAGGTAATCCTTGCAGTTTTGCGACAGTGACCAGCTGTGAAAACAAAGTTGCTCCTCCTTCTTAATTGCTACTATACCCATTTACGTGTTTTGAGGTAGGGAACAATTTTTGTTCCTCTTCTGTATCCTTGAATCCTTCATACAATTGGTAGCAGATTCAACAAAAACATGTTTCTACTTTTGAATCAAATACTCATGAGTTTCGAACATTTGGACTATAAGATCAAATCCACAGTCAGTTAATGAGGTATAATCACATTCAAATTTCCAATTTCTCAAGAAGAGATATTTTTCCTATATCATGCTCATGGACTGAAGCCCCGTCTTGCAAGTGAAATGAACATAGCTCTTTTGTGATTGCGAGTCTCAGTAATCTTCACCAGACAACATTTGTAAGTGTTGGAAAATATCAGCAATCTGAGCAAATTTCTCATTTTTGTGTTGAAACTCATTGGTGACATTGATGCTATCATATAGCACCTTGCCGAGAGATCATCATACCATCACTTTTCAAGTGAGGTGATCTATTCATTAGACGAACCGGGAGTCGCTTTCTCCCATCAAATGTATATATTAGCTTTTTAGAAGCAAGCACTATTCTAAATTACGTAGTCAATAAAAATAATTTGGTCCGATTAATTTGTTTATATCGAGATTGATGCAATTCGGATTCACGGCCATCACAATACTGAGAATAAACAGAAAATATAAGCAAACTGTTTGATTATTAATTAATTCAAAATATGGACTTTAGTTATTGAATGCTCCCACTAAATTTTTTTTAATTCATCACCCTCATGACAAATGAACTGAAAATCATATTTTCTTAGTGGGCTTGGAGTCCAACTAGCTCATGATAGCCCCGGGCGAGGGTCCAGCCAGCTTCATGATAGTAAAAGTAGCTTACAATTGCATCATATGCAATCCCCAAGATATTTGTCTCGCGATTGGCATAACCTACGGAGGCAGGCCAATTATGCATTCTCACATCAAACTAACACATCACACAGATGACTATGTTTGCCAAAGAGACCCCACGAGGGTGAGACAATCTCAAAAGCTAACATTAAGTGGTAGTTAAACACACAGCTTTCCCATGCTATATGCCCCCACGAGTGTGAGACATGACACCTGACATGAGTAGAGTCTCATGTCTTAACTGTTGATGGAAGACATGAAGCAACAAACTCCTTTGAGCTCTCATTCACAGTTTGATACTAAAATTTTGAATCATATTCGAAAGAGGGATTTAATAATTTTAAAATCTCATCAAGTGCTTGTTTTTTTGATTGCTGGATTCATGCAACTATGTTTTATTCATGCAACGTCATATATACGAATAAAGCATACAAACAAACATTTATCATATATTATATGCATAATAAAAATAAACATGGATGATTATGGCATTTTTCTAATTGATCAACATGAGTCACAATGTGGATCCTAGGTCTGTCTAGCTAATGCAGGTATGCAATGCAATCCTATTACATTTTGCTTCCATTATACATGTCTTGATTCTTGGTTCTTCAATCTCGATCTCCCACTAATTCTAATGATACTTTTAAGCCGTGCAAACAAGAGAATATGGATACAAATACGGGTGTGATACATCAGAAATACAGGGAGCAGGCTCGCAGACCCAATAACCAAAATCACAATAATAATGAAATAATGAAAAACCTAATCATTCACCTAAATACATTGTCGATGTCCGTAATCATCCACTATGCAATCACATCATATGCAATTATACATTAAACTAAACACTTACATCAAAGTCACATCACATGTAAATAGAACACAAATTAATTTATTCTATCATTTCTCACTACTCGTATCATTAATTGAAATAAAAATTAAATAACAAATTTTATTTAATTTCTTATTAATTAATTTTTAATTAATTGGTAAAATCACCATTTTATATTTTAATTATAATACTAATCAAAAATATAATCAACAAATTAAATGAAACATTTTCATTTAATTTTTAATTAATTAAATTTCAATTACTTGGCAAAATCACTATTTTACCTTCAAATAATAATATTAATAACTAAACATTTTCATTTAATTTACAATAATTAAATTTCAAATTAATTTGTAAAATCTCCATTTTACACTTAAAAAACTAAAATTATTTTTTAATTAATTAAGTATTATGATTTATTATTTCAAAAATTAATATCCGGACAAACATCTAAAATTACCACAAAAAAAATTTATGGACTCCAAATCAATTTGGATCCAACATTAAAAAAATGTAAACAATTTTCTTGGCCAAAAAACAAAATTGTGCCTTATCAGGTTTGGGCCAAATAAAAAAAAAACTTTCTTTATTTTGAAAATTTATGGGCTCAGCCATAAACAGCCAAAAAAAAAAAAACACACACACATCTCCTTCCTCTAAACACCTAGCTTTGAAACCCTACCAGCTGCCGCCACCCGCCGCTGCCGCCTCTAAGGGCCGACCAAGCTTTTGCTTCACCGCCGGGATCTCGCATCCCGAAGTTTCACGCTAGCGACGGTAGCACGCTTCTACTTTGCTGCCGGGATCTCGCATCCTGCAGCTACATGCTAGAGTTCATGGCAGTTGTGCTGCAACAATTGCAGCACTGCGCGAGATGGTCCTGGAGACCTCACGTGGAGGGTCGCCGCATGCAGCCTCTGCGTGCGACCAACGATTTCACACCCTAGGGGCGACGAAAGATTTCTGTGCGTGAGGAGTGATTTCTCGATCCGCCGCAGTGCTGCGCAGCTGAGGGAACCTGCATCGTTCAGGCGACAAGCTCGTGGGCTACACAAGATGCAGATGGTTCAACCTCCGCCACCTGTGCTGCCGCCCTCCATGCCGTCGTGGGATGTACGGTTTCTCTCAGTGCCTTCACCGGTGAGACGCCGAAAACACTTTCCGATGTTGACTATTTTTTGGATTTGATTAAACTCCTTTTATTCAAATTTTGTATGTTTTCGTAATCCAAATTTTTAAAAATTAAACACGATTAGAATCGATGGGAAACGATCTAATTAAAAAAAATTATTGAATACATGAATCAAAACGCAACATGGCTCTAATACAACTATTGGGTTTCCGTCCCCCGGTGTCGGATCAAAACGCATCGAAAAATAAATAGTAAACAGATAAAGATGCAAGGACGGACGATCGCGCTCGATTCATATATAAAATGCAAATATCAAATATAAATGCACGAAAAGAGATTATCGTTCACTGACGTAGATCTGAATACAGCGATCCCTCGAGTCCAAACAATATGACCAGATCCACGATCTCAACGCCATTGCTAGTTTGGTGTTAGTCTTTCTAAAATGAGAATTATTGACTAAGAGTTAAAGAAATGTGTGTTTTGTGTAGGGAAATAAACTTATATATATAGGTGCTAATGAGCTACTAATGAGCTTGGGTGCATAAAGCCCAACATGCCAACTTTTGGCTTGTAGGGCACATATGCTAACATATTCAAGAATCTAGGTAGAAGTGCATGAAAGCGGAGCTAATTAACGATGAAAATGACCAAACCGAGCGAACATGTTGAATGAAGAAAAAATATTGGGATTTAAGAATTATCGAACGACAATCGATCTTCGTTATTCTTAACGATCGGTCGCTGTGTGTTGAGAAGTTGGTATCCATATTTTATTTTCCATGATCGATCGCCAGGAGCACCGCAATTGATCATTGCATGACGTGAATTTTAAAACGCTGAATTACAATCCGTGATCGATCGGTGAGATGATGGCGATCGAAAGCCAAGCGCGGAAAATCAGGATTTTATTTCTTTTTGAAGAGTTTGTGTCTACCAAGAAGAGTGAATCTCCCTCCACTATATAAGGGACTTATTGGACAAAAGTCTGGACTTTTTGGCTCATTGTTTACCCTAGAACATCAGCCTCAACCCATATTGAACTCAAGCCATTGAAGAGCAAGACGAATCGGAAGAGATGAGACGACGCATCGAAGCAAGGATTGTGAATCTGGACTTTTTCTAATTGTTTCTTTATTTTCAGATTGTGAATTTTATATTTTTGATGAACATCTTTTACATTCTTATTTTGATGATGGTTGTTGCTAAATTTTGTTATCAAGACTAGGGCATCTCATGTTTGAAACCATGAATTAAATAGAAGTTTTTGATTGAATTTCTACAATTCTTTGAGTATGATTATGCTTTTAATGCTTTTAATGTATTAGCTACCATTTGAATTGGTGTTAGTAATTATAATTGATGTTGACCATACGATATTATAATATGACAATATAATTCATACCGTGGGTTTTGATTAAGACTGATCACGTAAAATCGACCACCCGTGTGAAAGCTAGATTTGCCAAAATTGAAGCATGGCCTCAAAATCCGACCCTTAAACATGACTTCAAGTTGATAAAGCTTAAAGATGATGTTATACCTTCACTTTTCTTGAAGATTTGAGCAAATCACCAACCAAAACAGCCCGAGCTCCAAAATGCAGCATCCACTTGAATCCTTGCCTCAAACTTGAAAGTTCTTGCACATTAATACTACCTAGCCATGTAGTTTCTAAATCCTCAATTGTATGTGGGTTTTGATTAAATTTTATAGATGAATTTGAGGTAAAAAGCATGAAATTTTGAAATACAAGGAAGGAGAAAGACCATGGAGGTTTTGATGGTTTCAAGGTGGTTGAATGAGGTGAAGATGTAGTGGTTGATGCATCATTCTAGGTGGTTTTGTAGGATATTTTTCAATGTTTTATTCCATATATTACATTATGTATGATATATATATACATATATTACATTATGTATGAACTAGCTTAAGATCATAAAGTTTGAAATGTAGTATGTTGAATTAGCTTGAATTCTCCACTAGAATCAGGTGATTTGGATATCATATGAATTAATTATGATTTTTATACGAGAATGGGTCAAGATGGAACCTTGAGTTCTTTCATGTTTTGCAGAAGTACGGTTTAGCACTTTGCCTAAGGTAAATAAACAAATTTAGGGAAGTGCCAAACATTTAAAATGTCATATTTTGAGTTAGCTTTCATACTATATTAGACCCATGTAATTTAATTACGTTTTGAAAGAGTTATGGGTTTATTCTTGGATGCATGTTTGCTGAAAATTTAGAGTAGGCTTTAAAAATGATCATTAGAATAATGATATTGATAATCTTGGAATATTTGATATATTTGACCAGGTTAATCTTCCCGAGATCAATTCAAGGAAATAGAAGTTATTGGTGTTTATTAACTCAGTTGAGGTACGTAGAATACCGGTTCTATCATGATGTCTGACAAAGATGAGTGATGATTCCGACGTATGATTCATTGGTCATTATTTGTTTCGTATGTGATTATATGATATATTGAACTGCAGTATATGTGATTATATGATACATTGAACTGCATGATATGCGATTACATGATACATTGAGCTTCATCATATGTGATTACACGATATATTGATATGCATTGACACTGGACATATCATTTGATCCTATTGTTTCTTTGATACCTATACGATTCTTCATTTGAGATCTACGGTATTGTGTCGTGAGGATGCATGGATGATATGGTTGATTATTACGTGTATTTTGGCTTTGATTTGTATATATTTTCGTGTATTCCGGGAAGATGTTATGCTGTTTGGTATTTATTTGGTTATTTCAGGAATCTAGGTGGAAAGTGGAAGAATTGAGCTAAAAGGAAAAAAACAGATCAAACTGAGGCAAGAAATGAAGAAATTGAATTCTGGCATGACCGAACGATCGGAACTAGAGCTCGATCGATCGAAGGTGACAGAAGGTTTGGCCAACAAAGAAAAGCGGAGCTCGATCAATCGGAAACTTGTGCTCAATAGATCGAGCATGGCAGAGACTTGGCAAGAAAAAGTGAAGAAAGCTCGATCGATCGGAAGCTCACCCTCAATCAATCGAGCGAGGCAGAGAAAATCATATCTGGGAGTTGAAGGCGCTCGATCGATTGAGACATATGCACCGGTCGATCGAGACGCAGAATTTTCAGAAATTTAAAGACTTGATTTGGTTTGATTTTTGGAAACTCTTATATCCACCCCCTCTTCTATAAATTAGGGAAGTAGGGCACAAAATTTGAGAGCCATATTCAGAGTATAATCACACCCAATAAGATATTTTTCAGCCGCCTATCATCTTCAAAGAACAAGAGGAGTTTAGAGAAATCCTTTGAATTGCAAGGAATGAAGCAAGAGAAGAAGTATCGGTCAATGCACGGATTCGCTCCTACGTTATCGTATTTCTAAACTCTAATTATTTTGATTTTCAGAATTATTTGATGTTTATGAGGTTGAGAGACGATTATACATCTTGTTAATTTGATTTGAATATAATTAAGTTTATTTTATCAAGGTTAAGTAAGATTGTGATTGAGTTATTGATTTGAATGTGTTTGAGTGGATTAATTCTTATGTACATGAATTATAATCTTAATGCTATCAAAGCCTAGCTAACTTTGATTGAATTGGTGAATTGTAATTGAGATCGAGAGATAAAGTTATTATACGCTATAATAATTCGTGTGGTATGTTTAAGATTTAGATCGAGAGATTAAATCACATACGTGATCACTTTGAATTGCAAGATTTAAAGTTAACGGGTTTCATCGAGATTTTTTCAATATTAAATTGGTTTAAGTGAACGAGAGTTACTTGTGTCAATTTAATATTAGTTTCAATATAGCTTGAGAAAGTATATTGATTATATTAGGAAATCCGTCACCTTAAGAATTGATTGATCAGTAATTGTTTTAACAAACAAATCATTGACGATAACACAATTAAACAAACATCTTGATAAATTTCTTGAGCGGAATTCCTTCGCATCTTCGAAGGAGTTGTTTTACTTGTTGAGTTTTTAAGTTTTCAGTTTAATTAGATAATTAATCATCTTTTTCATAGGCTAAATATAATTTTGCTAATTTTATTTGGTACTTATACGTTAGTCTCTGTGGGTTCGACATCCTTTCTTTTATATCACTATACTAAAACTTGATACTGTGCACTTGCGGTATACATCGCTACACTGAATTTCTTGTTTAAAATAAAGTGATCAAGTTTTTGGCGCCGTTGCCGGGGACTAATTTGTATAATATCATACGAGATTAGTTAATTATAATTTAGCCATTTTTATTTTTGTTTTATTTTTTTGTCACTCTTGACCGTTGGGTTTACTACATTTGTATTTCTCCTTTTGGGTTGATTTTTATAGGTAGTCATCTTCTTGGTGCATGCTAAGGAGTAGCAACCCCACACTCGAGCCGTTTGACCCAGAAATCGAGCGTACGTGTCTAAGAAAAATTAGGGAAGCTCGAGCAATGGCTGATAACAATCAAGAAGGGGGCGCGCACAATGAAGCACCAAATCCAAGGTCTATGATGGATTTTGCTCAACCAGCTTTCCATGGATCACTGCCAAGCATTATAAGGCCAACCATTCAAGCCAGCATTTAGTGATGTTTGGGGGAGTAGCCACTGATGACCCAAACGCTCACATCTCCAACTTCTTGGAGATTTGTGATACCTTCAAACACGATGGCGTTTCTGACGACGCCATCAGGTTAAGGTTATTTCCCTTTTCATTAAAAAGCTAAAGCTTGGTTGAACTCTTTACCTGCAGGATCTATCACCACTTGGGAGGGGATGACACAAGCGTTCTTGTCTAAATATTTTCCCCCTTCCAAAACTGCGAAGATGAGAAACGATATTACCACGTTTGGGCAATATGATCCTAAAACATTATATGAGGCGTGGGATCGTTTCAAGGACTTGCTTAGGAGATGCCCACATCATGGTCTTCCTATTTGGCTCCAGGTACAAACTTTTTATAACGGTTTATTTTCATCTAACCGTTCTATGATTGATGCAGCCTCAGGAGGATCCATTCTGCGCAAAACACCGGAAGCAGCTTACGAATTATTGGAAGAGATGGCTTCTAATAGCTATCAATGACAATCGGAGAGGAATGTGCCAAAGAAACCGAGCGGAGTTCACCAAATTGATGACATCACTACTCTTTCGGCACAGTTGGAAGCGTTGAACAAAAAGATAGATAGCATGAGCATGACAGCGATGCAAGCTAAAGTTATCACTTGTGAATTATGTGGAAGCAATCATCCAAGAGCCGAGTGCCAGGCAGGTAATACATTCATACAGTCTAATGAGTCCGTAAATTATGTAGGAAACAGGCAGCCCAACAACCCATACTCCAATACTTACAACCCGGGATGGAGGAATCATCCAAATTTACAATGGTCCAACCAAAACAACGTGTTGAACCCACAACAACAACCGAGATATGTACCTAAGCTGAGTATGGAGGAGCTAATGACCAAATTCATATAATCAACTGAAACTAGGATGCAAAATCAGGAGGCATCTATAAAGAACTTGGAAATACAAGTGGGGCAACTGACAACCTTGATTTCCGGACGAGCTCAAGGGACACCACATACTGATACAGTGAAAAACCCGAAGGAGCAAGCAAAAATGGATCACAGAGATGGAGGTGACAGTCCAGCTTGGGACTATAATTAAGAACTTTCTATCTCTTTCCCTTGTTTGTTTTTCATTTTTTTAGTCCAAATTTTTTTTTTTTTCATTCTTGTTATTTTTCGAGCCTAACTCCGTGCGTTAATTTCCAAATGCAGAAAAAATGGAATGAGTCCAATTGGTGGGGCGGATCGAACATCGAAATATTTTTTTTTAGTGAAAAAGGGTCTGGAACGATCGATCGATCGAGATTAAATTTCGATCGATCGTCCATGGGTTGCAAAAAGAAAAAAAATTTCTGGAGTCGTCGATCGATCGAGATATCACGCTCGATCGATCGAGGAAGGTCATAAAAAGAAAAAAATTTCTCTGTCTCGCTCGATCGATCGAGCATCATCTCTCGATCGATCGAGTGACAGATTAATTGGTTTTTAAAATCGATTACATCAGATTTCATACAGAACCCCATCAATGTTTACACAGAAAAATCGTCCCTTTTACCTAATCCCAAAATTCCTCCTATAATCTTTCCCACACACTCACAAATCTTGCAATATAAGCTTCAAATCTTCTTCTAATTACAATTTTTGCAACAGATTTGAAGATCAAAAGCTGAAATTGGGAGATTTCATCAAAAAGGAGAAACTCAAGCAAATTCCAAAACATCACCTAGATTTTCATGGTATTCGGTTTCAACTCTTCTATATATCCATGAATTAATGAATATGTTTGTTTGGATATACAAGGATTGAAGTTTTTGGTGAATTTGGAACTTGAGTTGAGTAGTTAATTATTGGGGAAGTAAAGAGTTGGTTGGTAAGATTGGTGAATTCTTGCCGTGGTTGGTAAATTTGGTATATTATTGTTGTGGTTGGGATTGAAGAAGTGAGAATTGTGAATTGATCAATGGCTCCAAAGAAAAAGCAAAAGCAAGTCGAATCCACTATTTCGTCTGCAGATTATGATGAGCAGCGCTTTGTGAATTCCGTAAAGGCGGAATTGTACCCCAGTTATCACCGCAAACCCCTCAGTCGCGAAAGGAGAATGAGTTTAGATTGACTTGAATGATCTGTCATTCAAGAAGCAAGGCGACGAGGTTGGTTTGAGTTCATTCAACAACCTATTGATGAGGTGGTCCCTATTGTGAGGGAATTCTATGCTAATCTAAGGACAGTCCACTAGAATTCAAGGGAGGTTATATTTGTAAGGGGTAAGGATGTTGAATTTGATCGGTTCAAATTAAAGCGATTTTTAGGATGCCATCTATAAAGAATAGTGATTACCAAGCGTTCAAGATGAGCCAGATCAATTACGATGAGGTACTATCGGTAATCAGTATTGAGGGGACTGACTGGCAAAGAAACAACAATGGAGAGCTTCAATTGGTCTAAAGAAATATCTGAAACCAGAGGCACAAGCATGGTTCTCCTTCATAGCCTCCCGGGTCATGCCATAGACCCACACTTCTGAGGTTACCAAGGAGAGAGCTGCCCTGGTATTTGCCATACTTATAGGGCAAACGGTGGATTTGGGGCACATTATCAATGACCACATCTATGACATCGGCAGGAGTCCGCCCACCTCCGCATTACCTTTTCCATCTACTATAACAGCTCTTTGTAAGAGAGGCGGAGTGAAGTGGGATGCCGATGAAGAACTCTTACCACCAAAAGGACCAATTGTGGTTGATGAACCTCCACCTCCTACAGGCCGACGAATGAACTAGCTTAAGATCATAAAGGTTGAAATGTAGTATGTTGAATTAGCTTGAATTCTCTACTTGAATCAGGTGATTTGAATAGCATATGAATTAATTATGATTTTTATACGAGAATGGGTCAAGCTGGAACCTTGAGTTCTTTCATGTTTTGCAGAAGTACGGTTTAGCACTTTGCCTAAGGTAAATAAACGAATTTAGGGAAGTGTCAAACATTTAAAATGTCATATTTTGAGTTAGCTTTCATACTATATTAGACCCATGTAATTTAATTACGTTTTGAAAGAGTTATGGGTTTATTCTTGGATGCATGTTTGCTGAAAATTTAGAGTAGGCTTTAAAAATGATCATTTGAATAATGATATTGATAATCTTGGAATATTTGATGATATTTGACCAGGTTAATCTTCCCGAGATCAATTCAAGGAAACAGAAGTTATTGGTGTTTATTAACTCAGTTGAAGTACGTAGAATACCGATTCCATCATGATGTCTGACAAAGATGTGTGATGATTCCGACGTATGATTCATTGGTCATTATTTGATTCGTATGTGATTATATGATTTATTGAACTGCAGTATATGTGATTATATGATACATTGAACTGCATGATATGCGATTACATGATACATTGAGCTTCATCATATGTGATTACACGATATATTGATATGCATTGACACTGGACATATCATTTGATCCTATTGTTTCTTTGATACCTATACGATTATTCATTTGAGATCTACGGTATTGTGTCGTGAGGATGCATGGATGATAGGGTTGTTATTACGTGTATTTTGGCTTTGATTTGTATATATTTCGTGTAGATTCCGGGAAGATGTTATGCTTTTTGGTATTTATTTGGTTATTTCAGGAATCTAGGTGGAAAGTGGAAGAATTGAGCTAAAAGGAAGAAAACGGATCAAACTGAGGCAAGAAATGAAGAAATTGAATTCTGGCATGACCGAACGATCGGAACTAGAGCTCGATCGATCGAAGGTGACAGAAGGTTTGGCCAACAAAGAAAAGCGGTGCTCGATCAATCGGAAACTTGTGCTCAATAGATCGAGCATGGCAGAGACTTGGCAAGAAAAAGTGAAGAAAGCTCGATCGATCGGAAGCTCACCCTCAATCAATCGAGCGAGGCAGAGAAAATCATATCTGGGAGTTGAAGGCGCTCGATCGATTGAGACATATGCACCGGTCGATCGAGACGCAGAATTTTCAGAAATTTAAAGACTTGATTTGGTTTGATTTTTGGAAACTCTTATATCCACCCCCTCTTCTATAAATTAGGGAAGTAGGGCACGAAATTTGAGAGCCATATTCAGAGTATAATCAGACCCAATTATATATTTTTCAGCCGCCTATCATCTTCAAAGAACAAGAGGAGTTTAGAGAAATCCTTTGAAGTGCAAGGAATGAAGCAAGAGAAGAAGTATCGGTCAATGCACGGATTCGCTCCTACGTTATCGTATTTCTAAACTCTAATTATTTTGATTTTCAGAATTATTTGATGTTTATGAGGTTGAGAGACGATTATACATCTTGTTAATTTGATTTGAATATAATTAAGTTTATTTTATCAAGGTTAAGTAAGATTGTGATTGAGTTATTGATTTGAATGTGTTTGAGTGGATTAATTCTTATGTACATGAATTATAATCTTAATGCTATCAAAGCCTAGCTAACTTTGATTGAATTGGTGAATTGTAATTGAGATCGAGAGATAAAGTTATTATACGCTATAATAATTCGTGTGGTATGTTTAAGATTTAGATCGAGAGATTAAATCACATACGTGATCACTTTGAATTGCAAGATTTAAAGTTAACGGGTTTCATCGAGATTTTTTCAATATTAAATTGGTTTAAGTGAACGAGGGTTACTTGTGTTAATTTAATATTAGTTTCAATATAGCTTGAGAAAGTATATTGACTATATTAGGAAATCCGTCACCTTAAGAATTGATTGATCAGTAATTGTTTTTAACAAACAAATCATTGACGATAACACAATTGAACAAACATCTTGATAAATTTCTTGAGCGGAATTCCTTCGCATCTTCAAAGGAGTTGTTTTATTTTTGAGTTTTAAGTTTTCAATTTAATTAGATAATTAATCATCTTTTTCGTAGGCTAAATAAAATTTTGTTAATTTTATTTGGTACTTATACGTTAGTCCCTGTGGGTTAGACATCTTTTCTTTTATATCATTATACTAAACTTGACACCGTGCACTTGCGGTATACATCGCTACACTGGAATTTTTTGTTTAAAATAAAAGCGATCAATGGACATATCGTTTGGCTAGGTTTAGGTAACTACAGCCCTGAAGGTGTCGCTGTCACTTAGAGTCGGGGATTCTTGGGCATCCCGCTTGGCTCAGTAGAACCTGTAGCACCGAATTGTCGCCATCGCCCACATGTAGGATGGTTGGTCATCGCATGGCCTGACGGGGCACCACGTGTCGCCATCCTAGCTCGAGTTTGATATTTTTTATGGTCATTCACTTTCCGGATATATCAACACATTGAGATTATTACCCATTTACATGCATTGCATTCATGCACGACATGCATCTCATGATGTTTTGTCGTGCAGTACATTCATTTCACTCATATGTCCCGATTGAATCTAGGGCATTGGTTGGTCGAAGCCCCTTATGATTTCAATTACTATGTATTTGTTTCACGTTATATGATCCATTGTGTGCTTATATGAAAAACCCCTTTTTCACAAGCACTACCCACTCTGGCCAGAGATTCCTTGAATCATATACAGAAAACACATATGACATCCTGGTTCATCAGGACCAGTGGTGAATCCCCAACGACAATCATAGGCCTCTGACAGGATCACTGAATACCCAAAATAACAACTTTATGAACCCGCATGTGATCAGTCGTTAAATCAAAATATACAATTATTTGTCAAGACCTCAATGACGCATCGGGTCATGAGGAGTAATGGTGCACAACTATGACTAGGAATTCTATACTCGACAAAGGTAACCACTTATAGAATTCCGAGTAGGATCGCTCAGTGAACGCATTCCTAATGAGCATCTATTCATGCGTGCTGAGTTCTCCAAGTCAACGCCAATGAAACATGATGTGCTCCAGTATTTAACGAGCATATATCAATATCCCATTCTCGAAGGCTCATCGACCAGGAACATTTAGAAATCGCAGTCGAGAATGTATTTCATGGTCACCATCATATGTGTAACCACATTCTATAGACTATAGCAATCACAAGGACTTCATCAATTCATCAAGATGCGTGGGTAAACAGATGAAGAAGTACCATATATATTAATATTCAAACAAAATTGTCATAATAAGATTACAAGTACAATCATTCAACTATTGATTTACTTAAATCACATTTGACAACAATATCTTTCACTTTCCCCAAAGCCAACTACTTATGTGTCTCAAGACCATCTTCCCAAGATGTCTAACAGACACCAATCGTTGTAAAGGCTTTGTCAGTGGAATCACTATATTATTCTTTTGAAGTGATTCTCTCGATAATAATGTTGCATCTACCATCTCTCTCATTAGATGGTATTTTCTCAATATATGTTTGGATACTTATTAGATATTGTCTATTCATAATAGCTCATTGTTATCACAGTACACAAAGACTGTGTAAATCACACTATAAATTACACCCAACTCTTGGATGAAATTTCATATCCAAACTGCCTCTTTGATGCATCGTATGCTGTGTGGTGGAATTCGATGTGGTGTCTTGCTTGGAACGATTCCAAGAGACAACATCATTATTAAGCTTAAATACAAATCCAAACATCGATTTGGAATCATCAACATCCGACTGAAAAAAAAGCATCAGCTTAGCCTTCAACTTTTCTCCACTTACAGATCCAAAAACAATGAACATATCCTAAGTTCTTCATAAGTACTTTGGGGATTATTTTCATAGTTTTCCATTGACCTTCACCAGGATCTTCCTGATGTCTGCTCATTACACTAAGAACATACTTCACATCAGACCGAGTACATTAAATAGCATACATTATGCTACCAATAGTCGAAGCTTAAGGTACCAATGTCATCTTTTCTCTCTCCTCGTCAATTTAATGCACATTGACCTCGAGAGATGAACACTATGACAACTTGTGAGGTTACCTGTTTTCGACTATTCCATGCCAAACCCTTTAGCACAGTGTTTAGGTACGGATTGAGAGATCTCAAGCATCCTTTAGATCTATCTATAGATCCTTATGTCAAGCAACCTTTAGATCTAACCTTTTTGTACACACATGTAACTTCCGAATTTTTAACAAAGCAAACACTTCGATGATGTTATCAAAATGGAAGTTCAAACTTTTGGATGCCTTCTTAGGCCTATAAATTGACCTCTGGAGTTTGCAAATATTTTGCGCACTCCCAGAAGTTGTGAACATCTTTGGCTGCTACATTTCTACCTCAATGTCACCATTGAGAAATGTTGTGTTCACATCCGTCGTCATATCTCATATTCATAATATAAAGATATAACTAATAAAATTCAAATAGACTATAGCATCACAACTGATGAAAAGTTTCTCACAGACAACTCTTTGCCTATAAGAATAACCTCTTCCCATCAGTTAAGCTTTAAAGGCCGCTCCCTTCCCATATACTCCAAGCTTTCGCTTGTATATCCATTCGCAGCCAATGAGAACAATTTCCTCAAGATGATCTACTAATGTCCATACCTTATTAGAGTATATGAAGTCCTTTTGGGATTTCATAACGTCTTGTCAATGTTTCGAATTGATGTCCAACATCGTCTCCTTGAAAGTCCTAGGATCACATCCATGGTCAAAATCATTTGACTACTTTCTAGGAGTAAAATTCAATCTATCAGTAGTTCTTGAAACACTTTCATATCTCCTTGGTATGTGTAGTTCAAAGGTTATGATTGATTCAATTAATTTCACCATTTTCAAGTTTCCAGTGGTTTGTGGTTCTTGAACCCTTTCAAGTTATATTATTGTCATTCATTTATAATAGAAACATTTTCTCTAGAAAGATTGCCCTCGCGAAACAAATGCTTTGTCTCCAATTAATAATACAAATTTCCACAAAATAACATAAGATGGATCAACTATCCAACTCATCTCCCGCTGGCTTCTTCACGAAAGCAGAACAATCTCTAATCTAAATTTGGATTGTTTTCAGTCCATATCGTATATGGAATTTTGGTCACTGCATTGGTATAAATTATGTTCAACAAATGTGTAACTTTAGAGAGTTACTGTGAGAGAATCATATTCTCTTTAAGATAATTTAACATCCCATTGCACTAACATTTAGTGCTTCACATATGTCTATATGAATCAAATTCAAAGAACCATCAGCACTTGTCAAATATATGTGGGATTTAAGTTATCATCACTTTTAAATTCGTTGAACATAATCATACTAAGCGTTCATGATTTTACCAGATTCAATAAAACAAACATTCTTAAAAAATATTACAAATCACATTGCAAATTTAAAAGAAAATCATTCTCTATCAAAATAGGAACAATGTTTACATTGAATATGAAACAAATAAACAATTGTTCAAAACTAGTTCCAAACCAGTTTATCACTTTATATCAAATAAATGTCTCAAATAGCATTTGTAGCAACTCTTGCTACAATGCTTAGCCTCGGTAGGTTTCACCTTCCTAGAACTTTCTACTTTTTCTCAATATCTGCAACTCTTTGAAAAGATGTGAGCACAACCAAAGAAGTAGAAACAATAGAACATTAATTTTAATATAAAGTACACCATTTTCAGAACGCTTCTGGTCGAGGTATTCCTTGCAGTTTATGTGTCAGCGACCATCAGTGAAAACGTAGTTGCTGCTCCGTCTTAGTTGCTATTAGATCCATTTTCATCTTTTGAGGTCGGGAACCATTTTTCTTCCCCTACTTTATCCTTGAATCCTTCCTGCCATTGATAGCAGATTCAACAAGAAGAACATGTTTCTCCTTTTGAATAAAGGACTCATGAGTTTCAACCATTTTGACTATAAGATCAAATCTACAATCAGTTAATGATGTATTGTCACATTCAGATTTTCCAATTTCTCAACAAGAGATATTTTTCTTACACCATGCTCATATACCAAAGCCCCATCTTGCAGGTGAAATGAAAATAGCTCTTTTGAAGTCACGAGTCTCTGTAATCACGTCCGTTTACCAAACAATATTTTTAGGTGTTGGAAAATATCAACAGTGTGAGTAAATTTCTCTTATCTGTGTTGAAACTCATTTGACATTGATGCTATCATATAATACCCAGTATCGAGATTATCATACCATCACTTCTCAAGTGAGGTAATCTCTTCATCAGACAATTTGGGAGGCACTTCAACAAGAGGCTTCCCAACAAGGATATATAGTAATCTCTTAGAAGCAATCACTATTTTATATTATGTAGTCAATCAAAATAATTTGGTTCGGTTAATTTGTTTGTATCGAGACTTGATTTAATAGAATTCACGGCAATCGCAATATTGAGAATAAACGGAAAATATAAGCAAACTGTTGGATTATTAATTAATTCAAAAACTATAGTATTTAGTTATTGAATGCTCCCACTAATTTTTTTGAATTCGTCACCCTCATGATAAATGAACGGAAAATCATATTTTCTTAGTGAGCTTGGAGTCCAACTAGCTCATGATAACCCCGGACGTGGGCCCACCGGCTTCATGATACTAAAGGTAGATCACAATTGCATCATATGCAACCCCCAAGATATTAGTCTCGCGATTGACATAACCCTACGTGGGAAGGACAATTATGCCTTCTCAAGTCAAACTAACCATCCCACAGATGGAAATGTCACACCCAAATGACCACACGTGGGTGAGTAATCTAAAAGGTTAACATAACCGCACCCTTTAATTAAGTGGCAGTTAAACACACAGATTTCTCATGCCAGACGCCCCCCACGTGGGTGAGTAAGGCGGTATGACACAAGTAGCATCTCATGGCTTAACTGTTGATGGAAGATAGGAAGCAACAAACCCTTTTGAGCTCTCATTATCAGTTTGATATTAAAATTTTGAATCAGATTCAAAAGAGGGGTTTAATCATTTTAAAATCGCATCAAGTGCTCGTTTGTTTGTTTGCCGGATTATGCAACTATGTTTTATTCATGCAACATCAATTGTAATAATAAAACATACAAACAAACATTTATTATACATCACATGTTTGCGAATTGCAATCTCTCATCGGCCACCTCTTCTTCACCGCCGATCCTTCGCTTATTCCTGGGTAGACTGCAATGCCGCTCAACTCCTTTCCATTGCCTTTGAAGCCATCAGCGTCAGGAATGTGGTATGGCAGGAGAACCTTAAGAGGATCATGTGGTGAAGGTCAGGGTAATAGTGTCACGAAAAAAAAATTTACAAGTGGAGGGGTTACTTTTCAGAAAATAAAATAGCATAGTACATCCATACAATCATACGAGCTCTCTGAAGTTGGAGTAATCAAGGACATGTGCCTTATGATCCAAGTTAATATCCCGCAGCGGTTGGGATAGGAAAGAAACTCTCATATAAGTCTTTAATAGACCGGTGCAGGGAGGAGGGGTCGTCCTCAAGGTCTGGTGAGGCTGGATCATCTTGAGGTGCACTAACAGTGAGCTCTTTGCTTTTACCAAAAGAGGGAGTGGACTGATCCGATTCAAGAGCCTCAACAAAAACTAGTGGATGATCCAAAACGGAATGGTATGTAGATGAGCTTGGCTCTGGTTGAATTGCCATTGGAGCTTGTTTTGCAACCATTAAGCCAATCACATTAAAAAGCTCATCAGCAAAATCCTGTAGAAATGGGACTTCTATAGCAGAGAAAGTTTCTTGGACTGATTCTGGCAGAGCTGGATGCTCTCGTGGTGAATGAATTGTTGAAGGCTGTGAAAATTCCACACGTTGGAGGTCTTGAACGATGTTAGAGACCACATCTCACCATCTAAGACATCTTCAATCTAAGGATCAGACAAGTCAATAATATTAAGACCAGTGGACTGAAGAATATCAATCTGGTCCGGAGTAGCAACGACATCTACTTCTCCAACTTGGTCGGAATGGATGAATATGCCAAAAGGTCATGTTGAGGAGAAAGAGTGGGCGACTCTAAAAGCATTAAAACATCCACATGTTCCTCTTCAGGAATAGTATCAGGTGGAGCATTTTTCTCTATCTGCTCGGTTATCTCTGGATGTTGGAGAAGGCCTGGTTTGTGATGGTAGAAACAACAGTTGAAGGAACTGCACTGGTCTGCTCAACTTCCATCACCTTCTCACTGGGCTGCTCATTCTTAGTCTATTGAACAATTTCCTTGTCTGGAGTGGGAGGAGGAGTTGAAATATCCAGCTTGCGTCGGATGAACTTGACAGTAAGAAGCAGGGTGTGAGCATCAATTTCCAATTGAGCTATGATGGCACGATCATGTCTTATTGTTGGACTGACCGGATTAGGTTGTTCATGATGCCAACTTGTGCTTGGCACATAACAGATCTTTCCGGTGAAGAGCAATTCTCACATCATCAATCTTTGAGAACTTTAAAAGTTCATTCTCCATCTGGTTAGACTCTTGAGCTAGCCAAAGAATATATCAAAATGAGTAGTCATTCTATACTCAGTCCATTAATCAAATAATGTTGCTCTGGCTTTCAACTTGTCTTCAACATCATCCGTAGACAAGTCGACCACGGTTTGAGCTGCAGACTTTGGCTTTGGTTGTGTTGAGGTTTGAAGGATGTCTTTTCCCTTCCAGTAGGAGTAGATGATCTGATGCTGGATTGCGTATATCCACTAAGTTCATGAATTACAACTCCTTTTGTTTGGTGGGGTCCTAGGGTAATTTGGGAGATAGAATTTGGACTTGGATTGGGGGAGGAGCAGAGACCGATTTATGATCTAGGAGTTCGAGTGGCTTGGTTTTATGGGTGCGGATTTTCTTTGGTGGAAGCTTGGCAATGGGAGAAGTTTTGAGACAGATTGAGTTTCTTCAAAATCGGTCTGAACTACCACAAGCTTTCTTTTGGACTTTGGCTGAGTGGTCTTTTTTAGTCCGGCTAATTTTGTACCTAGTTCCTTTTTCACTTCGAGCAACTTAGATGGAGTAGCACTCTTGGACCTTGAAAGCGTTGACTGGGGTGCTTTTGCCCAGCTTTAAATTCAGGCTTTCCATTAGTTTGCTTATAGGGACATCAAAATAGACTGATTGCTTGGCTGAGTTGACTGTCTCAAGTAGAATGGTGAATAATACTAATGACCAGTTGATAGATATATCGGAGTGAATGGAAGTCATGGCTCCAAATATCTCAACGGTGACAGTGCCGAAGCTTTCAACTTTGCTCAACAGGAGCTTGCCAACGATGTCGCACAACAACTGGAAGTGGAAGAACATTTCCTTCTTATTGAAGGCAGGTTTAAGAGTGGCTCCATAAATCGAAACTTTGTTCTGAAACTCTTCGATGGTGACCTTCAGAACTCGTAGAAAGTCAATCAGTCTGGTAGATGAAAGGTCGAACATCTCTACAAAGAACTTCTTGGAAACTCAATGCACTTGTCATTGATCTTGGTGATGATGGAGTTATGGCCAGTAGATGCATTGGCAAAGAATTACCTGACTTCAGCTTCATACACCATGGTGCCAGACTCCAAAAACTCCTTTAACCCAGAGTTTTCCAGATCCTTGAAGATGGAGATTATCTTCTGGTCGTCCAACTGGTAAACAACATAAAATTCCATGGACAGTGAGTTGTGAGTGACGTTGACCATCTGAAATTGATATGAAGATCTTGAAAGATAGGTTAGTTTTGAGAATCAGAGAGTACTCAGAGTTTTTAACTGTAAACATAATATTGTAAAGCTTGAAATGATGAAAGTAATGTACAACCGGTAAGTACAGAAACATCAGACTCTTATCTGCATCTCCGCTGAAAGATGTTTGACATTCAAAATTTAAACTCTCTAGATGAGATACCATGTCAAATCAAGTAAAAGGCGGTTAAATAAAATTGGTCCAGGCTGTTTGGAATTTAACTTGGATATATACTGAAAAAGTGTCCTAAGTCAGACTATTAGATAACAACATATCGATAAAAATATATATGAGGTTCAAACTGATTATTTATTTCACTAACCATTGTATTATCAATCTGCCTTAACGTAACACTTTTTTTATCTTGACAAATAAACACGACACAAACTAATTTAAAATAGACTAAGAACCATGGTTTGACGGAAATAATTAAACTTAGCCTCGGCGAGTGGTTTGGTGAAAATATCAGTAGCATGTTGATCTGTTGAGATATACTAGATCCGAACTTCCTTCCTCATGACGTTATCTCGAATGAAACAGTGTCTGATATCAATGTGTGTTGTTCGAGAATGCAAGACCGGATTGTACGTGATAGCTATTGCACTTGTATTGTCATAGAAGAATGGAGGCTCGACAACTTGAATTTCATAATCTCTTAACTAATGTTGAATCCAGAGCAGTTGAGCGTAACAGCTTAGCAGCAAGATATTTTTCCTCTGCTGTGAAGTAGCAATGGATGTCAGTTTCTTGCAAACCAAGAAATCTTTCACCTAGAAATTGACAAGTGCCACTTGTGCCTTTCCGGACTATCTTGCATACTGCATAGTCAGCATCTGAATATCCAATTAAATTGAAATTTGAATATTTGGAATACCAGATACCAACATTTTGTGTGCCTTTTAGATACTTAAATATTCTTTTAGCAGCTATGTAGTGTGACTGTTTAGGATCATATTGAATATAGCACACATACAGACTGAAAACATAATATTAGGCCAGCTCGCTGTTAAGTATAAATGCGATCCGATCATACCTCGATACATTGTTACCTCAACTGGCGTTCCCCCTTCGTCTTTGTCTAATTTGATTGATGAACTCATGGGAGTTGTTGTAGTTGAGCAAGTTTACATGCCATATCTTTTGAGTAACTCTTTTGCGTACTTGGCTTGGTTTATGATGATGTCACCTTTAAGTCCGGGAAGAACGATAATTCTCTCATTATACTCATCTCGAATTTGCTATGCATTAAGTTAGAAAAAATTTCACAAAATTTGGGGTTAGCTGACCCAAAAATAATGTCATCAACATATATTTGAACTAATAATGTGTGTCCCCCCTTAGTGAATTTAAACAGTGTCTTATCTACTAAACCGATCTGGAAATCATGCAATTAAGAACTGAGATATAGTGTCATACCAGGCTTTCGGTGCTTGTTTAAGTCCATACACTACTTTGTTTAATAGATAAACATGATTTGGAAGGGAGTGATTAAGAAATTCAGGAGGTTGTTCGATATAAAATTCCTCCTGAAGTTTACCATTCAAGAATGCTATCTTCACATCCATTTGATATACCTTAAAATTCTTGTAAGAAGCATAAGCAAGAAAAAATCAGATTGCTTCTAATCTGGCCACTAGTGGAATGATTAGTCAAAGTTGATGCATTCCTCTTGCCAAAATCATTGAGCAACCAATCTGGCCTTGTTTCTTGCAACAGTGTCATTTTGTGTAGAGTTTGTTCCTGAAACCCATTTGGTTCTAATAATAGACTGATTACTTGGTCTAGGAGTTAGACTCCATACCTGATTTTGTTCGAATTGATTCAGCTTTTCCTGCATCTCTTCTATCCAGTTGGAATCAGCCAAAGCTTCATCGATTGGTTTTGGTTCTATGCTGGATATGAATGCAGCATGAGTAAGTTCATCCATATCTGTCTTCTTGTTCTGATGGGGGATGGATTTCCAATCACCAATTCAGGTGGGTGTCTATTTGTCCATCGATAATTGTTGGGATATGCCCTAAGACATGTCATTGGATGATTGTTTGGACATACAATGTTTATGATTTTATGAATGGTAAATCATTATTATATATTATTCGTTTAACTGTGCAATGTGAATTAATATATATGTTAATGTCCTTAGAATAATATTGTATTATTCTTAAACATTGTCCCTAGTCAAGTATTATCATGAATCAGGAAAATGATAATTCATAGAGACTAGTATGTATTGATTGATGAATTGTTCATTGATATGAGATATCAAATCAACACATGGGTACATGTTAGAGAACGATGTACTGGACAGACCCACCATGAGAATGCAACATGGATAGTTATATGATTGTCATATGCAATTCTCATAGTGATAATAATGTATGTAATCCTTACGACTTGTGATCATCAGAGATCCCAACATAAGGAATTATGTATCTTGATATTGTCAAACGTTACCCGTAACAGGGTAAACTATAAAGGCGACTATTGGATACACTACGAATTATGTAGAGGGATGTTGACTGATCGAGATAGGATTTGTCCCTCTTATATAACAGGAGAAGTGTTTGGCCCTTGATCAAGTGAGAACTAAAATGCATGGCCATGCTCGAATGAGTCGATATGAGATATCGGGCTTATTCGTTTATTCTAGTTCTACTTGGGGATCAAGAAATAAAGATTGAATATACGAGTATGACTATTCCATGACTCGTGTTCAATCTAAACACAAAGGACAAAGGGATTAAGTTACATGGTTAATATTATCACAAGTTCTAAGGTTATGTCGAGTCAAAGACATTCTTGTAATTTGGGTAGCCTTGATGTGTTGCTAGACACCGCTCCTTGCTTGTGACGTAAAATGAGATTCTATGTCACTGCCAACATTACAAGATCCTATCGGGTCGCACAAAAGATTAAATCGATAAAGGGAATTAAATTCATTGGATTAATTAATTAATTAAGAAGAGTCTTAATTAAATAAATATAAGGATTTAATTATATCATGGGTTTGAGCCCATAAGGCTTTATGAAAGCCTTTAATTAAATCATATATAATGATAACAAGGTGATTCATTCAATGAATTCCTTGATATCAAAACTTAAACCAACTCTCTCTCACTCTCTCGGCCGCCGCCTCCTTCCTCCCCCATATTCACGGCCGATGTGAATAGTGGTGACCGGAAAGGCCGCCGTTTAATCGGTTTTGAACCGTGAGTTGAGTTTTGATTTAAGAACTAGTCTAGCAACTTGTTCTTAAATCCTCTTTCGATTTGATCGTGTGGATACCGTAGAGGCAAGACCTTGGAGGTGTTGCTCGTGACTCGGAACGTGTTGGACGTGGTGCTTCAAGGAGGATTCTGCTCAAACACGCTACAAGGGTGAGACTTTTGTAATCCCTAATCCGATATGATAACCTATGTATAGATCCGGTGTCTTGTAATCCATAAAAATTTTATTCCGCTGCGCTGCTATGCATGATGGATTACTTACAGTGGTATCAGAGTTGTATACCAGGCTCATATTAGATTTGTATGGTTAATTGTTTAATCATATTTAGATTTGTATTGCAGGCTAATAAAATTGTATATAATCATATATGATATGAGTAAATCGAGTTTGTGTAATTATTGTAAAATTATATTTGATATAATTAAAGTTTATTGTATACGATACATGAAGGCGCAAAACCGAGCCCAAAGCATGAGATGGTTCGGCCACCACCATCACAAATGACACACGGCTGCCACATGAGGGCTAGGGTTTTCGAACCCTTGGCTCAAGATGGTTCAGCCGTTGTGGCTAATAATTGTGCATGGAAGTGTCGAAACAATGCTAGGGTTTAGAATTTATGGCTCGATTAGATGGTTGGCGGCTTTCTCCACATGAGAGCTAGGGTTTTTCGAACCCCTTGGCTCGAGATGGTCGAGCCGCCACTGTCATGAATGGTGCATAAGCCGAGCCACCGTAGTTGGACTAGAGTTTCGAACCCTAATGCTAACATGGCTCACAGCCGCCGCATGGAAGAGGCAAGGGTTTCGAACCCTTAGCCATTTTCGGCCCATGATGGTGCCGAGATGACTAGGGTTTTGAACCCTAGTCACATGCGTGGTGGGCCGTGGTTTTGGGCTAAGGTTCCATGACATCTGATGTCCCGAACATACGATAATTTCATAAAATCTATTTTACAGTTTTATTGGGATTAAATTTTAAAATGTTTAGAATTTAATTCATTAATTGTTATTGCATGTTATATGTGTTGTTTGAGCATGGTGCATGGTTATAGCCCTTTTAACCTATTAGATAGGATTTGTGAATGTTTGTAATTTATAATACGACCTGCGTGTCGTGCCTTCTCTATTTTATTCTAAATGTTATCCCTCCCCTATGTTCCCCTTGAATGTGAATCGAGGAATTCTCTATATTTGTAAATGTTATATAGTATAGTTTATTTATTGATGGTGATCAATGAAGACGGAGCATCGTGCCGGGATGAGGAGGCCATTCACAAATTGAAGCCAAAGGAAGGTGCTTGTGAAGTTATCTTAGGTTGACTCTTAGGATTTTCTCATTGGCTTGAGAAAATCGCTAGTAGGGGCTATAACCATGTCATGTTTAATTATGTATGTTGATGCATGATTTATCTTATGTTTTAGATTGATAATTGTATTACACATATATGTAGATATGTATACACCTATATGTAGTGGACATATTTTAAATTATCAAACTAATCATGAGATCAATAAATCCCTCTAAAATATTAAGTTTTAGATGTCTTCCAAAATTAAAAGTACTCGTCAAAACTTCGATTGTACATGTGTGGGTTTGCCAAAGCAAAGCACCGTGGCAATCTTAGTAAGGCGCGAAAGGATAAAAGTGATATCCGTTATGCTTTAAATTGGGTACGACTTAACTAGGTTATCTCAATAGGATTGGGAACCTAGAGGCATGGGTTGGATAATAATTCATTTGATGAATTGAACAAAGTGTTGTTCGTCCAACTATCCAAGAATTACATGTGATGTAATTGACAAAGTGTTGTCTACCTAAATAACCAAGTCTTGGGCGATTAGCCAAAGCTAACTCAAGATTAGGCGAAATATGGATCTTGGCCCACTAAAGATTTCGAGGGTTGATATTTTAAACAAAATAGTGGGAGTATCATTTAATATAAGACCATGTTAAATGATTAAATCATAAACTTATTTTGCATATTTATATTGTAGATATCCATGGCAACTAACAATACAACAAGCACATTATCACTGCGATCGGTCCTTGAGAAGGACAAATTAAATGGGACAAACTTCCTAGACTGGTATAGGAATCTGAGGATAGTCCTCAAGCAAGAAAAGAAACAATATGTCCTAGAAGAACCCTTACCTGTTGAGGAACCTCCCATGACGGCTACTAGAGCCGATAAAGATGCTTACAAGAAGCATCAGAATGACGCACTTGATGTTGGCTGCCTTATGCTTGCCACCATGAACTCTGAGCTTCAGAAGCAACATGAGGAAATGGAGGCGTTCGATATGATCGAACACTTAAAGCAATTGTACCAACAGCAAGCTAGACAAGAGAGGTATGCCGTCTCTAAAGCGTTGTTCCAGTGTAGGATGGTAGAGGGAAGCCTAGTTGGAACTCATGTACTCAAGATGATTGGGTACATTGAGAATCTGGAGAAGCTGGGTTTTCCATTGGACCAAGAGTTGGCCAACGATGTGATCTTGCAATCGTTTCCTGAGAGCTTCAGTCAATTTGTAGTAAATTACAATATGACTGACATGGAAAAGACTCTACCACAATTGCTTGGTATGTTGAGAACATATGAAGCAAATACAAAGAAGACTAAGGCCACAAATGTTCTTATTGTGAATAAGGGCAAAGGAAATGCCAAAGCTAAAGGCAATAAGAAAGCAAAGAAGGTCTTTGTTAAATTTAAGCCAAAGTCTTATGCACTGAAGCCAAAGGGAGGGATAGCAAAGGAAGGGAACTGTTTCCATTGCGGTGAGACCGGTCATTGGAAAAGGAACTGCAAAGTATATCTGGAGGATCTAAAGAAAGGAAGTGTGACTTCCGCTTCAGGTATTTTTGTTATAGAAGTCAATTTATCTACTTCTTCATCTTGGGTATTAGATACTGGATGTGGATCTCACATTTGTGTAAATGTGCAGGACCTCAAAAAGAGTAGATTATTGGCGAAAGGCGAAGTAGATCTCTGAGTTGGAAATGGAGCAAGAGTTGCTGCATTAGCTGTAGGGGATTATCATTTATCTTTGCCTTCTGGTTTATCGTTGATTTTAAAAGATTGTTATTTTGTGCCTTCAATTACCAAAAACATTATTTATATTTCTTGTTTGGACAAGTATGGATTTTCATTTATTATAAAGGACAACTGTTGTTCCATTTATTTAAATGATATGTTTTATGCAAGTGCACAAATGGTGAATGGTCTTTATTTATTAAATCTTGATATGCCTGTCTATAACATAAATACTAAAAGGATTAAAAATAATGATTGTAATCCGACTTATCTCTGGCATTATCGCTTGGGCCACATAAACGAGAACCGCATATCTAAACTTCATAAGGATGGAGTATTAGATTCATTTGATTTTGAATCATATGAAACATGCGATTCTTGTTTATGGGCAAGATGACTAAAGCCACTTTCAAAGGACATGTTGAAAGGGCAAATGTTTTATTGGGACTAATACATAGTGATGTATGTGGACCAATAAGTACACAAGCTAGAGGTGGTTTTCAGTACTTCGTTACATTTACTGATGATCTCAGTAGATATGGGTATGTGTACCTAATGAAGCACAAGCATGAAACCTTTGAAAAGTTCAAAGATTTGAAGAATGAAGTACAAAACCAACTTGGCAAAAGTATCAAAATCCTTCGATCAGATCGAGGAGGTGAATACTTAAGCCAAGAGTTTCATGACTATCTAAAGGAGTGTGGGATAGTCCCACAACTCACTCCTCCGTATACTCCATAATGGAATGGTGTATCCGAGAGGAGAAATCGAACCTTGTTGGACATGGTTAGATCAATGATGAGTCATGCAGATCTTCCGATATCATTTTGGTGACACGCTCTAGAAACAGCGATTTTCTTACTGAACCGTGTTCCATCTAAATCAGTGGAAAAGACACCATATGAGATATGGACTGGGAAGCGTCCTAGTATGTCTTTTATGAAGATTTGGGGTTGTAAGGCTTTCGTTAGACGTCACGCCACTAACAAACTTGGACCCAAATCTGATAAGTGTTTATTGTGGGGTATCCTAAGGAAATGAAAGGATACTATTTCGATTATCCCACCGAGAACAAAGTAGTTGTTGCTCGGACTGGTGTATTTCTTGAAAGAGAATTTATTTCTAGAAAAACCAGTGGGAGAAAAATAGAACATAGTGAAGTTCAACCACAAGAAAACACTGAACCTGAGATTGAGATGGAAACAGAGCAGGCACCGCAAGCCGTTGTGGAAGAAGTACCTGCTCAAGAGACACAAGCCCAGCGTACGTCTGTAAGAGAACACCGGGAGCCACAGAGATATGGATTTCTTGTGACTCAACAAGGTGACTTACTACTTATTGATGAGGATGAGCTGTCATCTTATCAACAAGCTATAATGGGCACTGATTCTGAGAAATGGCAAGAGGCCATGAAATCTGAGATGGAATCCATGTATACAAAAGTATGGACTTTGGTTGATCCACCTGAAGGGGTACGACCCATAGGGTGCAAATGGATTTTCAAGAAAAAGACCGATATGGATGGTAATGTACAAACCTATAAAGGTCGGCTGGTTGCAAAAGGATTCAAACAAATTCATGGTATTGACTATGATGAAACCTTTTCACCAGTGGCCATGGTTAAATCCATAAGGATCTTACTTGTAATAGCTGCATTTCATGATTATGAAATCTCACAGATGGATGTCAAAACAGCTTTCCTAAATGGAAATCTGCTCGAGGATGTGTACATGACACAGCCCGAGGGTTTTGTCGATCCAAAGGATGCTGGAAAGATATGCAAGCTACAACGATCCATTTATGGATTGAAGCAAGCTTCTCGGAGTTGGAATCTTTGTTTTGATGATGCAATCAAAGAGTTTGGTTTTATCAAAAACGTAGATGAACCTTGTGTCTACAAGAAGGTCAGTGGGAGCATAATCATTTTCCTAGTGTTGTATGTAGATGACATACTTCTCATTGGGAATGATATCCCTGCCTTACAATCTGTAAAGATTTGGCTAGGGAACTGCTTTTCGATGAAAGACTTGGGAGAAGCCACCTATGTATTAGGAATCAAGATCTATAGAGATAGATCGAGAAGGCTTCTCGGCCTAAGTCAAAGTACATACATAGATAAAGTGCTTAAAAGGTTTAGCATGCAAGAATCAAAGAAAGGATTCGTGCCTATGACACATGGTATATATCTCTCGAAGGAACGGTGTCCTTCAACACCAGATGAGAGACAACGCATGAGTAAGATTCCATATGCGTCAGCTATTGGATCTATCATGTATGCCATGATATGTACTCGTCCCGATGTATCGTATGCTTTGAGCATGACGAGCAGATATCAAGTTGATCCAGGTGAAGGTCACTGGATTGCTGTCAAGAATATCCTGAAGTACTTGAGAAGAACTAAGGATACATTCTTGATTTATGGAGGTGAGGAAGAGCTCAATGTAATGGGTTACACTGATGCAAGCTTCCAAACCGACAAAGATGATTTTCGATCGCAATCTGGATATGTGTATTGCCTAAATGGAGGTGCTGTGAGCTGGAAGAGTTCAAATCAAGAGACAGTAGCCGATTCTACAACGGAAGCTGAGTATATTGTTGCCTCGGATGCAGCAAAGGAAGCTGTTTGGATCAGGAAGTTCATTTTTGAACTTGGAGTGGTGCCTAGCATTAAAGATCCAATAGAACTCTATTGTGACAACAATGGAGCGATCGCATTGGCTAAGGAACCTAGATCTCACCAAAGATCCAAGCACATACTTCGGCGCTTTCATTTCATTCGAGAAATTGTTGAAAGGGGAGATATTAAAATATGCAAAGTACCAACAGATGATAATGTATCTGACCCATTGACGAAGCCACTGTCACACCAGAAGCATGATCGTCATACTAGATCTCTAGGCATTAGGTATATGTCTGAGTGGTCTTAGTGCAAGTGGGAGATTTGTTCGGATATGCCCTAAGACATGTCATTTGATGATTGTTTTGACATACAATGTTTATGATTTTATGAATGGCAAATCATTATTATATATTATTCGTTTAACTGTGCAATGTGAATTAATATATATGTTAATGTCCTTAGAATAATATTGTATTATTCTTAAACATTGTCCATAGTCAAGTATTATCATGAATCAGGATAATGATAATACATAGAGACTAGTATGTATTGATTGATGAATTGTTCATTGATATGATATATCAAATCAACACAAGGGTACATGTTAGAGAACGATGTACTGGACAGACCCACCATGAGAATGCAACATGGATAGTTATATGATTGTCATATGCAATTCTCATAGTGATAATAATGTATGTAATCCTTACGACTTGTGATCATCGGAGATCCCAACATAAGGAATTATGTATCTTGATATTGTCAAACGTTACCCGTAACAGGGTAAACTATAAAAACGACTATTGGATACACTACGAATTATGTAGAGGGATGTTGACTGATCGAGATAGGATTTGTCCCTCCTATATAACAGGAGAAGTGTTTGGCCCTTGATCAAGTGGGAACTAAAATGCATGGCCATGCTCGAATGAGTCGATATGAGATATCGAGCTTATTCGTTTATTCTAGTTCTACTTGGGGATCAAGAAATAAAGATTGAATATACGAGTATGACTATTCCATGACTCGTGTTCAATCTAAACTCAAAGGACAAAGTGATTAAGTTACATGGTTAATATTATCACAAGTTCTAAGGTTATGTCGAGTCAAAGACATTCTTGTAATTTGGGTAGCCTTGATGTGTTGCTAGACACCGCTCCTTGCTTGTGACGTAAAATGAGATTCTATGTCACTGCCAACATTACAAGATCCTATCGGGTCGCACAAAAGATTAAATCGATAAAGGGAATTAAATTCATTGGATTAATTAATTAATTAAGAAGAGTCTTAATTAAATAAATATAAGGATTTAATTATATCATGGGTTTGAGCCCATAAGGCTTTATGAAAGCCTTTAATTAAATCATATATAATGATAACAAGGTGATTAATTCAATGAATTTCTTGATATACCTAAACCAACTCTCTCTCACTCTCTCGGCCGCCGCCTCCTTCCTCCTCCATATTCACGGCCGATGTGAATAGTGGTGACCGGAAAGGCCGCCGTTTAATCGGTTTTGAACCGTGAGTTGAGTTTTGATTTAAGAACTAGTGCAACTTGTTCTTAAATCCCCTTTCGATTTGATCGTGTGGATACCGTAGAGGCAAGACCTTGGAGGTGTTGCTCGTGACTCGGAACGTGTTGGACGTGGTGCTTCAAGGAGGATTCTGCTCAAACACGCTACAAGGGTGAGACTTTTGTAATCCCTAATCCGATATGATAACCTATGTATAGATCCGGTGTCTTGTAATCCATAAAAATTTTATTCCGCTGCGCTGCTATGCATGATGGATTACTTACAATAATTTGGTCCAAGATTCCCTTGATCTTATTGAGGAGGGGCAATGATATCATCAGTACAAATTCAATGTTGATAATGATTACCTCCAGATCAGCATAATCAACTTGATTTTGATCTGGTTGAGTGTCAATAACCTATGTTGGTCTGTTTGGTACTTCAGGCTCTGGTGGATTATCTTTTACCTTGTTTACTTCAAACTCATTAACAATGTTAGCTTCGAGATATATATTTTCCATCTGATTTTGCGATAATTTGTGCTTTCCAATATCATTTTACACTTATTTTGCTGTGAATTTGTATTTATTTTCATATTGATTCATGGACGTTTATACATTTTTTGGTATATATTTGTTAATTCCAGGAATCCAAGTAAAAATGCATGAAATTGGAGGATGTGAGCTAGTTAATGATGAAAATGACAAAACCGAGCGAACATGTTGAAAGAATGACAAAATCTCAGGATTTAAGAACTAACAAACGTCGATCGATCATCGTATGTCGAGAAGTTGGTGTCAATATTTTAATTTCCGCAATTGATCACCAGGAGCACCGAGATCGATCGTCGAATGACGTGAATTTTAAAAAACGCTTAATTACATCCGCGAACGATCAGTGAGATGACGGCGATCGATCGCCAAGCATGGAAAAATTGGGATTCTATTCCTTTTTGAAGAGTTTGTGTCTACCAAAAAGAGAGATTCCCCCTCCGCTACTCAAGGAACTTGTTGGATGAAAATCTAAACTTTTTGGCTCATTATTTACCCTAGAACATCAGCCTCCACCCATATTCAACTCAAGTCATTGAAGAGCAAGACAAATGCGAAGAGATGGGACGATGCATCGAAGCAAGGAGTCAACGTCTAGCATCCTTTATTATTTCTAAAACTTTATTCTTTTCTTTATTTTCAGATTGTGAATGTTTAAATTGTTGCAAAACATCTTTTTACATTCTTATTTGATGATGGTTGTCAGCTAACTTTAGTTATCAAGACTAGGGAATCTCGTGTTTTAATCCATGAATTAAATAGAAGTTTTGATTGATTTTCTACAATTCTTTGAGTATGATTATGCTTTTAATGCTTTGGAAGGATTAGCTATTCTTTGAATTGATGTTAGTAATTATAAGTGATGCTGACAATACAATATTATAATATGACAAGATAATCATGCTGAGGGTTTTGAATGAGACTGGCCACGTAAAATTGAACACATGTGTGATAGCAATAGATATACTAAAATCGAAGGCTAGAAGTTTTCACAAAGCCTATGCATTATTGAGTGTTAATTAAGTGCATGACCATTGCCTTGTTGCATCTTAGTATTAGTTTCAATATAACTTGATCACAGTATATTGTTACCTTAGAACATAGGATATTAAATCTTAACTAATAGGAGATTTGTGGGGAATTACATGGGTGAATCGAAGTCTTGATAATAGTCTCTATTAATTTCTTCACTCTCTATAGCTTGTTTTGTTGGATAATTTTTTCTTGGTTAATAAAATTTAATAAACCCTCACCATTAATCGCAGAAATATAGTTAAACTATTTAAATTTGGTACTTATTTTCTAGTCTTTGTGAGTACGACATCTCTACTTCATTCTACTATACTAAAACTTGACAACAGTGCAATTGCTGTATAATCGCGCTACACTGGAAATTTACTGGTTAAATAATGAGCGATCAAGTTTTTGTCGCCTTTGCTGGGGACTAATTTAAGTAATATCATACGAGGCTATTGATTGTAATTTAGCCACTTCTGTTTTTATTTCTGATTTTACTATTTCACTGCTACTGTTTTTTGGTTGATTTCTGCAAGTTGTTGTTTCTTGGTGCATGCTAAGTAGTAGCAAGCATATACTTGAGCCTTTTGATCCAGAATTTGAGGGAACTTTTCTTATGATACTACGAGAGGCTCGATCAATGGCGGACAACCAAGGACGAGACGGAGAGGATGAAAAGTGGAACGAGGAGGTACATATCATATGATCACTCGTGGACTACGCTCAGCCTTCGTTCCATGGATCATTATCTAGCATCACTAGACCAAATATACTAGCGAATAATTTTGAAATTAAGCCCGCCATCATACAAATGATCCAGCACTCAGTCCAATTTTGAGGATCGACTACTGATGGTCCTAATGCCCACATCTCCAACTTCTTGGAGATTTGTGATACTTTCAAACATAATGGTGTCACGAAGATGCCATCAGGTTATGACTCTTTCCTTTCTCATTAAAGGAAAAAGCTAAGTCTTGGTTACATTCACTGTCTGCAGGATCTATTACTACCTAGGATGGGATGGTGCAAATATTCCTGTCAAAGTATGTCCCACCATCCAAGACCGCCAAGATGCAAAATGATATTACTACATCTGTGCAACATGATCCTGAATCACTGTATGAAGCATTGGAACGCTTCAAGGACCTACTACGGAAATGCACACATCATGGCCTCCCCATTTGGCTTCAGGTGCAAAAGTTTTATAATTGTTTTTTTTTTCCTAATCAAACTATGGTTGATGCAGCATCAGGAGGTACAATTTTGATAAAGACATCGGAAGCAGCCTATGAACTGTTGGAGGATATGGCTCATAATAGCTATCAGTGGCAATCCAAGAGGAAGATACCAACGAACCAATCTGGAATTTATGAAGTGTGTAGCCACTACTTTGAGCGCTCAAATTGAGGGATAGAACAAGAAGTTGGATAGCGTGAACATTACAGCAATCCAAGCACAAGTGATCACTTGTGAATTATGTGGAGGCAATCATCCAAGCATAGAATGCGAAGCAGGTAACCCATTTTATCAAGATAATGAGACTGCTAATTTTGTAGGAAATCGACCTCCACAAAATAACTCCTACTCAAATAACACAACCAATTGTGGAGGAATCATCCAACTTCACTTAGTCCAAGCAAATGAATGTGTTTAATCCACAACCAACACCGCAATCACCACCGGGTTATCCACCAAAACTGAGTATGGAGGAGTTGATGGCCAAATTCATCACATCAACTGAGAGGATGAGGCAAAACCAAGACGCATCGATAAATAATTTGGAGACTCAAGTGGGTCAATTAACGACCATCCTCGCAGGGAGAACATAAGGCAGTCTACCTAGTGACACTGAAAAGAATCCTAGAGAGCAAGCTAAGGCAATTTCATTGAGAAGAGGAAAAGAGTTGGTCCACAATCTGAAATCACAAGGGAGAATCATGAAGATTATGAGACCGAGAAAGATGATCAACCATGCGACAAGGGTAAGTATACTACTACTACTATTACTTCACCTATCACACCACCCAAGCAAGTACAAATACCTCTCCCATTTCCTGCTGCATTAAAAATGCCTAAAGTAGATGCTAGTTTCACTAAGTTCCTAGAGATCTTTAAGAAATTACATATAAATATTCCATTTGCTAATGCATTGATTCAAATGCCTAGTTATGCTAAGTTTTTGAAGAATATTCTGCCGAATAATAGGAAATTGAGTGAGCGTGAGACGATAAAATTAACTGAGGAGTGTTCTGCAGTTGTACAAAATAAATTACCTCCAAAGTTAAAGGATCCAGGGAGTTTTTCTATACCTTCCACTATTGGGTCTATTTCATTTACAAAATCTTTATGTGATTTAGGTGCAAGTATTAATCTTATGCCTTTGTCGATTTTCAGGAAGTGGGGCTTGGAGAACCAAAACCTACCACGGATTCACTACAGTAGGCGGATAGGTCCATCACATACCCATGAGAAATCATCGAGGATGTTCTAGTAAAGGTTGATAAATTGATCTCTCGGTGGATTTTCTCCTGTTGGACATGGGTGAAGATTCGGACACACCACTGATCTTGGGGTGTGCATTTTTAGCTACTGGTAAATCATTGATCAACGCTCATCAAGGGAAGGTGATCCTCGGTGTAGGAGAGGAATAATGGCTTTAAATCTATAAAACATCCCCATGACGAGCATATGTGTTTTAGTGTTGATATTGTTGATATGTTGTCTTATATATGTTTCAGGGATCACGTAAGGACAAGTTGGAAACATGTTTGGTGATGATATGGATGAGATGGACGAGAATGACGATATGAAGGAGGTTATAGCTCATTAAATTCTAATTTCCCTCACAAGAGGCATCCAAGAAACATTCTTGGAGAGTTGGGGCAAAGGGCATCAAGCCACAAAAGCCTTCAATTGAAGAACCACCAATCTTGAACTCAAAACCCTCCCTTCTCACCTCAAGTATGTTTATTTAGATGCTGCTGATTCATTACCTATAAGTTTTTCTTCATCATTGACAGATATAGACGAGGAAAAGCTTCTTCGTATATTAAGGAGCATAAGCAAGCATTTGGATGGAAAGTGGCGGACATGAAGGGGATAAGCCCATCAACTTGCATGCATATAATTTTGATAGAGGACACTTACAAGCCCTCAGTGCAACCACAACGCTTGTTTGAATCCAAAAATAGAAGAAGTTGTCAAGGATGAGGTGATAAAACTACTTGATGTAGGTATTATCTACCATATATCTGATAGTGCATGGGTTAGTCCAGTGCAATGAGTGCCTAAGAAAGGAGGTATGATCGTTATTACAAATGAAACAATGAATTATTACCTACTAGTACAATCACTGGTTGGAGGGTCTGCATTGATTATAGGAAGTTAAATGAAGCTACATGAAAAGACCACTTTTCCCTCCCTCGTCATTGATCAAATGATAGAGAGACTTGCAAGATATGATTTTTATTTTTTTCTAGATGGCTATTCTGGATATAATAAAATAGCGATTGCACCTGAGGATCAAGAGAATACATTTGGATTTAGGATAATGTCATTTGGATTATGCAATGCACCTACTACCTTACAGAGAGGCATGATGTCTATATTCCATTATATGGTAGAAAAATTTGTAGAGGTTTTCATAGATTATTTCTCTGTATTTGGGATTCTTGTCTGCATAATCTTGATTTTGTTTTGACCATGTGTGAGGAGACAAACTTGGTATTGAATTGGGAGAAGTGCCACTTCATGGTACAAGACGGAATGGTCTTGGGTCACAAGATACCCCATAAGGAAATTGAAGTACACCGAACAAAAATCCATGTGATACCAGAGCTACCTCCACCGGTATCAGTGAACGGAGTTCGTAATTTTCTAGGCCATGCATGGTTTTATAAGAGATTCATCAAGGATTTCTCTAAACTTTCAAAACCACTATCTCATTTATTGACTATGGATGCACCATTTGATTTCAATTCTTATTGTTTGCAGGTGTTCAAGATGTTGAAGGAAAGGTTAGTTAATGCCCCTATCTTGGTAGCACCAGATTGAGATCTTCCATTTGAGTTGATGTGCTACGCTAGTGACACCGCAGTAGGAGCAGTACTCAGACAAAGAAAGAACAATGTATTTATACAATTTACTATGCTAGTAGAACTTTGAATGAGGCACAACAAAATTACGCCACCACTGAGAAAGAACTCCTAGCAGTAATATTCCCTTTTGACAAGTTTCACTCATATCTTTGTCTATCCAAGGTAATTGTGTACACTGATCACTCTGCACTCAAATATCTCCTTGCCAAAAAAGACGCTAAACCACGTTTGATTCGTTGGATTCTTTTATTACAAGAGTTTGACTTAGAAATTAAAGATAAGAAGGGTGTATAGAATGTAGTGGCGGATCATTTGTCTAGGATCAATAATGAGATTGATGAACATGAAATTGAAGTAGATGAGGTAAATGAAAAAATTCATGATGAGCAACTATTTCAAATTCATACACCACCTTGGTATGCTGAGTGCAAATTATATTGTGAGCGGTGTCCTCCCACAGTTGACTTTTTATCAAAAGAAAAAAATTTGCCTGACGTTAAGTGCTACATGTGGGAGGATCCATTTTTGTCTAGCTATGTGCAGATACTATGATTAGGAGGTGCGTTCTAGAGGAGGAGATGACATCCATCATGAGCCATTGTCATGACCGAGAGGTAGGGGACACATGGGTCCAACCAAAACCGCTGCAAAGGTATTTGAATCCGATTTTTATTGGCCTATCTTATTTAAGGATGCATACATGTATGTTTCCTCTTGTGATAAATATGAAAGGACGGGGAATATTTCTAGGAAACATGAGATGCTCCTAAACCGTATCCTTCAATGTGAACTATTTAATGTTTTGGGCATAGACTTTATGGGACCACTCAAAATTCATGTTCCAACTATTATATATTTGTTGTTGAGGATTACATGCCAAAATGGGTGGAGGCTGAAACTTCCGCACTAATGATGCTAGAGTTGTGGTGCAGTTTTTGAAAAAGAACATTTTTGCTCGATTTGGCACCCCTCGAGCAATCATTTGTGAAGACGGGTCACACTTTTGCAATAAACACTTTGAAAAACTTTGGAGCAAATACGGTGTTACCCACAAGGTTGCAATACCTTATCACCCACAAACTTGTGGACAAGTGGAAGTGTTTAATTGAGAAGTGAAGCGGATTTTAGAAATAAACAGTGAATATGTCTAGAAGGATTGGTCTTTGAGATTAGATGACGCTTTATGGGCTTATAGAACTGCATTTAAAATACATATTGGCACAACACCATATATGTTAGTTTTTGGAAAGGCATGTCATCTTTTAGTCGAACTTGAACATATTGGGCAATTAAAAGTTTAAACTTTTATTTAATTGCTGCAGGTGATAAATGTCTTCTTCACCTGAATGAAATGGAAGAGTTTAGGAACCAAGCCTATGAAAACTCAAAGATCTACATGGACTATACCAAAAAGTGGCATGATGCTCGGCTCAATAAGCGAGAATTTTGTGAAGATATGGTCTTACTATATAACTCTAGATTGAGGCTCTTTCTGGGTAAGTTGAAGTCTAGGTGGTATGGACCATTCACGGTCACCAAAGTATTTCCATCCGGTGCTATTGAGATCGACGATCCGACAAAGGGAACATTTACAGTCAACGAACAGCGACTGAAACACTACCCTGGGCAAGATTCAATGCACCCACCACTGTCTATTTTGACTCCTAAGCGTAATTGATAAAATGTCCAGCTTGGGACTATAAATCAAGAACTTTTTCTTTTTCTTTTCTTCATTTTTGAATTCATAGTAATTTTATATTTTGTTCATTAAGACTGAATCCGTGTGTAATTTTCTGATGCTGGGACGGGTGGATTACGGGTGCTGAGGCGTGTGGAATACACGAATTTTTTTTGTTGTTATTTTTGAGTGTGATGATCGATCGGCAGACATCAGGATCGATCGAGCATTGGTTAAAATTGTTTGCAAATTTTCGTTATGCAGCGATCGATCACGGAGGTCAAAAATGTGTTTTATAAAACGGGATCCACACAATTTACATACACTACACACACCACAATTTTCGAACCCCTTGCTATCCCCAACTCCAAAATACCATAAATTCGCCATCTCACTCAAAAATTCATCATTTTGTTGCAATTTTTTTATTACAATATTGAATTTACACCTTAAAGATCGATTATTTACAGGATTTTCTAGTTGAGGAGTGAATTTGGGCACCCAACACATCCAAGTGAAGCCATTACAAGCCAAGGACTATCCAACATACAATTTTCAAAAATTTGGAGTTATTTGGCTGAATCCTACATGGGATATGATAACTGATACATATAGTGTTTGGGTGTCAACGAAAAACCATATCTTTATGCATTGTGGTTGAATTGGACATGCTTAATTGACAAGTTTGGATGATTTGTTGCAATATTATTAATTGGGCATTGTGGTGTTGTTGGGATTGAATTATATTGTTTATTGTTACGTTGCTTCATCTTCCGAACAGTATGATTCATTTAGAAACGAGACAACTACTGATTTACCAGGTCTATAGAGAAAACCCTTTGTTAAAGAGTGGGGAATGGATGTGAACACTCTAGAATGTGCGGTGATTAGAGAATCAAAGATGAGCGGTTGGTTCGCCTTTATCCCACAACCAGGGGATGTTGTGTCCCTATTGTGCGGGAATTGTATGTGAATTTAAGGACATTTAGCCACACCGATAACATCAGTAGTTTTGTCAGGCGCGAGAACGTTCCACTCGATGATCATAGATCAACAACCTTTACCGCATGCCCGAAATGAGGGAGGATGAATACTCGGTATACATTAAAGAACATCTTGACTACATCGAGATCTTTTCTATCTATATTGAGGGACAAAATGGAGACTAGCAAAAGATGGCGACCACAGCTAGTACTAAAATCAGAATTAAAAGATGTGGCAAAGGCTTGATTTTCATTTATAGTAGCCCGCGTCATGCCATTGACCCACACTTCTGATGTGCCTAGAAATAGACACATCGTTTAATTGTCTACGATTTGCTATGTTTTGATAGATATATTAATGCATATGCTACCTAATCATGTATTTACCTCAATGTAGATGGAGATGAAGAAAATAAGCTAATAATGATGAATAAAGATCGATGAATGGACTAGAGATCAAGGGGAATCAAAGATGGACAAGAAATCAAAGAAAACATGAAATGGAATCTCGCAATCGGTCGGCGACCAACTGCGATCGATCGCCAAAGTGCATAGATGAGCAACAATTGAAGATATTGCAATCAATTGGCAGAAAGGCCGTGATTGATCACCTAAGAGCGAAGCTGAAAAAATATATAAAAGAACTCGCGATCAATCGGTGGCTACTCGCGATCGATCGCTAGAGGAGTCCGGGAAATACAAGGAAACTTGATTGTTTGCCATCTTTATAAGATTTGGTCCCATCTTATCATCCTTCATACCCTATAACTCGAAAATAAGCCTCCAAAGAAGGAATTGAGACTTTTAGACTTAGAATAATTTATTTTCTTTGAACTTTTGAAGAACGGCTTGGAGGATTCAAGAACGGAGACAGACGTGACCAGCCGGGGTCATGCTATCTTCTAGTAATTCTTTCTTTAGCTTTTAGTTTAATGCTTTCTAGATTAAATTTTATTATTTTTGATTTATCTATGTGTGGCTAAACACTTATAATTCTTGGTCGAGGGATACACTACCTTTGGATTTTAAATACTTGTGAGATTTTGGTTTGTTTTTTAGTTCTTATGCAATTTCAATTTTTTTTCATATTTTGATGATATGATTGTCATGTTTGATTGTTAGATTGATCATCTAGTAGTCTTGTGTGAAATTTAAGGCTAATAAAAAGCAACTAAGATTGATGATTACCTGGTATTGGAGTTATTAAATTCTTAGGAAAAACGATTTGACTATTACAACTTGGTGTTTATATTGTTTAGATTCATCATCTTTACTAGTTTTATATGTTATCAAGTAACCAATCTTAACTGCTGTTGTTTTGATTAATGAATTGATAAGAGTCGAATTTGAATGATGTTTTCTGTTCTACGAATATGGTATGGTAGGAATTGAATTGCAATGATGAGTGATTGCACATGAATTAATCTTTAGATAATCTATGACCAAGTAACCAAAATCCGAAGGTAGAGTTGACCGAAAACCAAGAATTGCTTTTAATCTTGATAATCCAATAATTTGTTTTTATAATTTTCTTTAGTATAATTCAAATCACAAAACCCCAATTTTTATTTTATTGTTTAAATTCTGAACTTTTGTTAGCACAAGATAATATACTTCCTTGTGGGATCAATCCTTACTCACACTACTGCATATTTCTTATCAATCCATATATTGAGTGGGTTACAATTTGGGCGTAGATGATAAGCACACCAACTTCCAAGGTTACCAAGGATCGAGCTGTATTAGTATTTGCCATCGTCACTAGCCAAACTATGGATTTAGGAAGTATTGTGGGGACAACCGTACGGAATTATTTACGTGGTCCTCCTACTTCTGGCATGCCTTGCCCCTCCATTATTACAACACTTTGCAAGAGAGTGGGCATTGTCTGGGACACCACAGAGGAGGCGCTGCCACCAATTGTGGTTGATAGCACACCACCACCTAATTGTCGAAGAAGAGCACAACTCCGACCCTCGAGCAGACATGCTACTGGACCATCATCATCTGCTGCAGTGCCTACCCCTGTAACAATGGACTCAATCCACCACGATCTATAGGAAATGCACCTTGAACATAGGGAGATGAATCAACGATAGATGGACTTCATGCAATACCAATTTGCATGGAACAATGCTTTGCAGGGATTCCCGACTATTACGTCTCCACCACCACCGACCTTTACACCATACCTGCCATTTCCACCAGTATCCTCACTGGAGCACGACAAGAGGATGACGATCATTAACGGTAATTGTCGAGGTATGTATTTTGCTTCTGCACTTATTGTTTCTGTACATTGAGGCAATGCACATACTAAGTTTGGGGGGTGTTTACTATTTACTGATGTATCTGTTGGATTATCTTTTGATTGATTGTTCTTGCTGGTTATATATGATCATTTGAGTTGTTATTGAGCACCAATAAATTTATTTTTTGAAAATGAGTTCGACATTAAGAAATAATTGAATTAGAATTGTGATTGTATCACATGTGAAACTAATCTCGCTTTACATCTCAATCTGAGTCTTGAAAATTTTTGACATGTATGTGAATATCCTTGTTGAGTTAGTATTCAAAATTGAGGAATATTTTTATCACATTGAGTCATGAAATTGTGGATTACATGTTGGATAGTTAAATTTTTTTGTTAACTATGATTTGTCTCAAGCATCTTAGAGTACTCTAGAACTTATTTGATGGCACTTTGAGGTGAAATTTTATAATTATGAACTTGACTTGAATATGATTTAGGTGATCTTTGGAACGTTTGATCATTTCAAGCATACCTTGTCTATATCATTCCCTAATATCCACTTTTGAGCTTAGTTGAAAAAGAATGGAAATTAATCATCATTCGACTTTTGTTGATAAACTCATTATACCTACATTTATATAAGCCTAAAAAGAATATGTATCCTTACCTTAAGTGAATATAATGAATTTCATTCACGTACTATGTTCTGAGCTATTAAGTCATTCATGTACTATGTTTGAGCTATTATAAGAAAAAATCCAATGCCTATTGGAAAAAAGAAAAAGAAATGCATAGTGAAATAATAGCATAATTATGTGATGATGAACATGTGAAGGTCCTACATTGACCACATTTGGTAAATCTGATAAAGCACATGGTCATCAAGATATAAAGAAAAGAAAAGAAAAAGAGTAGAATTTGTGCTAGAATGAAAGTTACATATTATGCTATCTTCTTTGCTTATCCTTACCTTTTCTTTGAAACCGACACCAAAGACCTAACATTATAAGCTTAAAAAGACCTTTTGATCCAAGTGTAGGGAGTAATTACATTAGTGGAGAAATGCTTGATAGTAATCTTGCCTTTGAGTTGATTAACATTATTTGATCTTGAGAACATGCTTGAAGCTTAAGATTGACAATAGCACAAGCACTTTCCGATTTTAGATGTATTGATTGGCTTATGAGAGAACATGTCTTGTTGATTTTGGATTGACTCTGTTTGTATGTTAAGTGAGATTTCTGAGCTTTACATATAAGTTGCTAAATTAATTTTTGTAAAGTATTAAGGATGAACTTTATATTTTGAACTTACTGCTTGCTCTAGACGATCAATTCTAAGTTTTGGGGAGTTGATCAATGTCTTTTTTACACTTATCTTACGCTTTTTGGTATATATTTGTTTTTCAGGAATCTAGGTAGAAGTGCATGAAATTGGAGGATTTGAGCTAATTAACGATGAAAAAGGACCAAACCGAGCGAACATGTTGAAAGAATGACAAAATCTTGGATTTAAGAATTAACAAACGGCTATAGATCTTCGTTATTCTCAATGATCGATCACCGTATGTCGAGAAGTTGGTGTCAATATTTTAATTTCCACGATCGATCGCCAAGCACGAAAAATCAGGATTCTATTCCTTTTTGAAGAGTTTGTGTCTACCAAGAAGAGTTATTCTCCCTCCACTATATAAGGAACTTGTTGGACAAGAATCTAAACTTTTTGGCTCATTATTTACTCTAGAACATAAGCCTCCACCCATATTCAACTCAAGCCATTGAAGAGAAAGACGAATCGGGAGAGACGGGACTGCGCATCAAAGCAATGAGTCAACGCCTAGCATCATTTAGAATTTCTACAACTTTGTTTTTCATTATTTTCAGATTGTAAATGTTTATATTGTTGCCAAATATCTTTTTACATTCTTATTTGATGATGGTTGTTGGCTAACTTTAGTTATCAAGACTAGGGGATCTCATGTTTGAACCCATGAATTAAGTAGAAGTTTTTGATTGATTTTCTACAATTATTTGAGTACGATTATGCTTTTAATTCTTTTGAAGGATTAGCTACCCTTTGAATTGATGTTAGTAATTATAATTGATGTTGACCATACGATATTATAATATGACAAGATAATGCATACTGTGGGTTTTGATTGAGACTGACCACGTAAACTCGAACACGCGTATGATAGCAATAGATTTACCAAAATCGAAGGCTAGAAGTTTTCACAAAACTTATGCTATACTATGTTAAATAAGTGCATGATCATCACCTTGTTGCATGTTAGTATTAGGTTCAATATAACTTGACTATAGTTTATTGGATAATTTAGGAAAACTCGTCAGCTTAGAACGTAGTATATTAAATATTAACTAATAGGAGATTTGTGAGAAATTATATGTGTGAACCGAAGTCTTGATAATCGTCTCTATTGATTTTTTTCACTCTCTATAGCTTGTTTGGTTGGATAATCTTTTCTTTGTTAAATTAATTTAATAATCACTTACAATTTATCGGTTAATATAGTTAAACTATTTAAAGTTGGTACTTACTTTCTAGTCCTTCTGGTTACGACATCCTTACTACATTCTACTATCCTAAAACTTGGCAATTATGCACTTGCGGTACGCTACACTGGAAATTTAGTGTTTAAATAATTAGCGAGCAACATGTCGTGTTAACAGCTTCAGCCTCAAACTTCTGAGATATGCCTGAATTAGCCATCATGGTTCTCACTACTTCTTTGAGTGTTCTGTTTCGACGTTCTGCAACTCCATTTTGTTGAGGAGTGTGAGCAGCAGAATATTCTTGTCTAATTTCTTGGTCATCCAGAAAGGATCCAAGATTCTTATTTGAGAACTCAGTGTCTTTGTCACTACGAATCCTGTCTATCCCAGTTGACTTTTCATTTTGTATATTCTTGAGCAGCTTGATTAATTTGAGCTTGTTTGTCTTTGCTGCTTAAAAATATATTCCAGGTAAATCGTGAGTAGTCATCAATAACAACAAGAGTATACATAATTCTCCATAAACTTGTTATTGGTATAGGGCCCAACAAGTCCATATGCAGTAATTCTAGACAACGTGATGAGGATTTGACACCCTTGTTCTTGAAGGTAGATCTGGATTGTTTACCCAATTGACAAGCTTGACAGATCTTATCTTAAATAAAATCGATCTTGGGTATACCACGCTTACATAGGCTGGTGATAGTCTTGAAATTAAGATGATTTAAGCGTTTGTGCCACAACCAATGCTTATTATCATTAGAAGCTAGAAATCATGTAGGATTAGCAGGTTGATCATAATTCTGGTTTAACTTGTAAGTGTTGCCAATTCTAATTCCTACAAGCATGGTCTTTCCAACAAACAACTTTATAGTGCAAGTGTGTTTGTGAAATTCTACAGGTTACACCATTATCACAGAGTTGACTTATACTGATCAAGTTATAGCACAAAATTTCAACTAAAATCACATTATTTATGATAACATCCATTGAAAATATTGTTCTTGCCCACGGTCTTACCCTTTGAATTGTCACCAAAAGCATTTAACAATGTCGGATAGCAGCTTGATATACCCTGTCATGTGTCGTGAACATCTGCTGTTCAAATACCATTATGATTGATGTTCCTTAGGTACCTGTCATCAAAGAAAAAGTAACATTGGTAGACAATCCTATTTGGGACCGGAAAAAGTTAGTCCTTTAGGGACCCACATCTGAATCAGTCTGATTGGCTTGTGTGTTCCCAATGAGGTGTGTGGAGATCTGTCTGGTCTATATGTTTTGTGACATGTGTGATAATGTGTAAGCTTTGTTTGTTGTGTGTACTGTGTCATATGATGTAGTGGTCTTTGATTATTTTCAGACAGTCTATATCTTTTTTGAATAGGTTGTTGAGTTATAGTAATTGGGTGGTCTTTCTTGCTTTGGATTAAACACTCTTGAGCTTGGTCCGGTGGACTTATAGCTCGATTGTGCTTTTTTTCTTTTGCTTGGTCAACATACCCATTTCCACTATTGATAACCTTACCTCCTCTTCTTTGCTTGTATTGGTGGGAAGGTTTGAATTTTTTATTTTTACTTTAAGACATAAATTTACTAAACCTATTAATAAATAGAGACATAGCGTCGTTACTCATTTGTTCCACAGATCGGTCTGAGGAGGTGGGTTGGTCTGGTACAGCTGCAAGTGCTTTGGTTGGTTGTGAGGTAGATGATTCTTCTTCACCTCTGGCAGTAAGCTCAAACTCATAGGCTTTGAGATCAGCAAACAGATCATGTAGCTCAATTTTGTTCAGATCTTTGGATTCTCTCATTGCAGTGGTTTTGACGTCTCATTTTGGGTGGAGCTCTCATCACCTTCAATGCAATCTCTCTGTTGCCAAAGGTTCTTCTAGAGATGTCAGCTCGATGATTATGCTGGAGAATCGTCCATCAAACTCATTAAGAGTTTCTCCAGGTCTCATCTTCATATTATCGTATTTGTCAACAGCGACAGTCAGCTTGTTTCCCTTGGTGAGATCATTTCCTTCACATATCCTTCGCACTTCCAGATTTCTTTAGCGCTACTGCAGGTTTTGATCTTGCTAAACATGTTCTTGTCAAGTGTTTTGAATAAAATGTCATTAGCTACATTGTCCAGATTGGCCTTCTTCTTTTCTTCATTTGTCCATTCTGTTCTGGCCTCTCAACCATTTGTGGTCCACCGCTTGAAACTTCTGCGACAGTGTTTACTTTGAGAATCTTCATAGGTCCATCTTTAATGACATACCACATGTTATCGTCTTTTCCAGATAGGTGAGCTTGCATGTGAACTCTCCAGTCATCATAGTCTTCTTTGGAGAACATCGGGATCTTGTTGAATGATGCCATCAACTCGGGTATTCTATGGATTAAGAACACCCGCTCTGATACCACTTGTTAGGATCGGATGAAAGTTTTTAGAGGGGGTGAATAAACATTTCACTAATTTCGTTCTTTTTCGAGTAACGAATTGATTTCAACTAGGTTAGCAGATGAGATCGATTTCTTAATCAAACTAAGCTTCACAGACTACTTTTGGAATAAGTGCGGAATCGGTCTGTTTGGTTTAAGAAGATTGATATGATATGTTTCTAGAAGTTCGAAGGCAAATCCTTGTATGTATCCCCTTCTTCCACTTAAGAAATGATTCACTAGAAGACTTTGAGTAATATAACAAAATGTACACCCAGATTCAGTTGGATTTACCTAATACCAGACTGAAACTCCTAGTTATTAATCTGTTCAGACACAACTCAGTATTTGGTCACTCTTCTATCTTAGTACAAATACAAGTGATAAGTGAATAAAAATAGCACAAATGATCCTTAATGATCAGATACAACAATGAAGCTTGTTAATATTATGAGCAGATCATATACTTTTCTTTGAGAGAGTGGTGTGCTAGCTTTTATAAATGCTCCATGAATGATTGTGAAACTGTAGTTAGAGCTTTTAAGTTTAGATAGACGTATTTGCCAACGTTAATATTTCCTGATTTGTGCATTTTCGGATCTTGTCAACTTCAACTTCTGAAATTGTGCAATGCTTTAAGCTGCAGTCTTCTGTCTTGATCACTGTGCGAAGACTTACCTTTCTTGTGTCTGTTGCTTCAGTACTTGTATGATAAGATCTTTTCTGTCTGGTATCATTTAAGGTAACTTTTTTCAACGGATCAACTGTCTTTTTCAGCATTAAATGCGGCATTGATTACTTCAATAAATGATCGTTGATCTTCCAGACTGATTTGCACAAACCATTCTAGGTCTCTTCCGCATTAAAAAATCTATCTGGATTTGTCTGGACAAATGTCAATCTGTCTGGATTTGTCCGGACAACATGTCGATTATTTTGTTAGTAATTGACTAAACCAATATTTTTTTAAAAAAAGTACAAATAAGAGTACTTGATTTTTAAATTAAAATATGTTTGTTGGTTTTAATTTAAAAATATCTGTTAAACGAATTTACCAATTTTGTTAGTATTTTTAATTTTTAAAATTAAGTTCATATCTATAATTATCGTAGGGGTGGCAACGGGTCAGGTCTGGGACGGGTTTGGTCCCAGGACCTGCCCCGCATCAAAAAAAAAATCCATGACCCGCCCCGCCCCGCCAGGACACGCGACCCGGCGGGTTCAACCCGCGGACCCATTTCATTTTTTTTGTGCTTTTTTTGCAGGGTACATATAATTTTGGTGGTCATGTGTTCATTGTAAATACGATTGAGCAGTCAATATTTAATTATCGCACACCTTGAATAGGAATTGTAACTAAATTAAACAACAACAAAAAAGTACATCAATCAAAACTCAAAAGTGAAAACTACATCAAATTAAAGAGTTAGCATTTACAAACTAATTACTGTAGATTTTCATATTCTTCCTCATCAAACAATGAAGGACAAGATGATAAACCACCTACAGTTGAACAAGCACCTACAAGTCGAAAATGTAGAACTAAATTTTGTTTTTTTAATAATTCATATGTATACGGGGCAGGTCCGGGTTGGGTCCAGCCAATCCCAGGACCCGCCCCGCCCCTCCCCGCCTCGTAAACCGTTGACCGAATCCAGACCCGCCCCGGGACCCGTTTGACCGGGTTTAGACCCGTCCCAAATGGAACGGGTTCAACACGAGTCCGGGTTTAGACCCGTCCTATTGCCATCCCTAAATTATCGTATCAAATAAAGTAAAGTACTAAATTGCAAATGATAAAATATTAAGGACCAAAATTGCAGACTAATAAAATTGTGGAGTTTGATACTTGAAGGACTAAAATTGTAGGTGATAAAAGGTCTTACCGATATCGCTGAAACAATAAACATAGATAATCAAAATCGTGGATTCGAAACCATAAGGACCCAAATGCAGACTAATGAAATATGAATGACTAAAAGTACACCATATATTGTGATGTACCTTGCACCTGATAAACCAACTTTGATGATCTTTGAGCGAGATTTGTGATTAGTTATAGAAACTTATTGCGACAAAGTTAAAAAAAACTTTGGTCTTTTGTTTTTATATTTTTTATGATTTTGATCATTTATATTGTTAAATTTAATCTTAGTTCATCATCTTTGATTTTTTGACAATGTTAGTCTTTTTGCTTTGCGCTGATGTGGCACCAACGAATCTAGTGCTACGTAAGTGCTCTCATAAAAAAAAAAGACTAAAATTACAAAATTGCCAAATTGCCAAAAAAATTGAAATATATAAGACTGAGATTCAATCTAACAATATAGCTGTCTAAAACACAAGAAGTAAACATAGATGATTAAAAATGCAATTTTCCTTTATATATTAATCATATAATATTCTCATTTTCTTGATCTGTTAGATTTTGTGGACTAGAAAACAGAGAAGAATGTTCTCAAATTCTTGGCACTTTTGGAGAGGAAGACTTGGTCAATATTTACAAGGCAGAACAATATAGTTAGAGCCAGTGTTATTAAAATCGGCCCGGACCGGCCGGTCCGACCGGTTCAACCGGTGACCGGTGCTGAGTCCGGGCCGGTTAACAGTATAAAATCGAAGGGGAAAAGAACCGGTGAGAACCGGTCAAAAACCGATCGAACCGGTCGACTGGTTGAACCGGTTCTCACCTTTTTTTTTCTTTTTCTTTTTTTAGTTTTTCATTTTTTTTTGTTATCCCTTTTAAGTTTTATCATTCACACAACAATTCTTCTTCTACAGGCAATGTATGAACTTTCTAATAAAAAAAATCAATTCTTGCATTTTAATTGGTGGATTACATGACAATTGTATTGCCATGATTGAAGATTTTATGGAGTTTATTATATATATTAGATCTAATTTTGTATTGCATCAATTCCATGCAACTATGAGTTTTAACATGTACTCATTATATATTTTTGATATTTGTATGAGTCTTATATATAAATACAAAAAGTAATATATTGTATCAAAAAAGACAAAAAATCTCTTAATTTTGATAATCAATAATAAAGTGTTTGTAATAATATAGTAGCCCATTATTGAATAATATAATACAAATTTGGTGTATGCATGACTAATTAGTGCGTTTGTAATTAATCCTTTTATATATAAAGTTTATATAAAAAAAATAGTTATAAACTTAAATAGATGAAATTATTGAAAGATTGTGTAAAATATTGGTCTCAATGCTATGTTGCTACAATGGTATTTTTTTTATTATGAACATTTGAAACTTTTACAAATACATGTTATATATTTTTCAAAAATTAAATATAGATATTACATCATGATGACGTCATACACCGGTTGAACCAGTGGTTTAACCGGTTAAACCGATCGAACCTGTAACCAGTAAGGACACCGATTTTATGTCCGGTCCGGTTATGAAAACATTGGTTAGAGCCTTAGAGGCATGAAAAATAAATAAAATAAAATATAATAAATATTATGTACGGATGAACTATCAGTCAACGTGACTTTATCTATGGTCTCTTCGGTTCTCCGACAAGGAACGGTTCAAATATTCCATTCGTGGATTCATACAATATAGTATTTTGTGTTCATTATATTGTGATCGCTATATTATTATATTTTCCAGTCAAAATAAGAGAACCAATTTTATATTTTCCAGTCAAAATACGATGTAACAATCAAATTATATTCAAATAATTTCCTGTTATTTTATTTTTTGAGGGTATTATACGTTTGACATTTTATTTATTTCATTTAATTTTTTATAATAATATTTCAGTTGACCAAGTCAAAATATTCTTCAAATTGGATTTGTAGTATAAGCGAATTTATGTGAACCTGAATAAAAATGAGTGTCAGCTTACTATTTAATAGAACCAATTTGCGTATTTAAAAATAATAATAATTCAGCTGGGAAAATATTTATGCAAGGAGATAAGAATAGTGTACCATTGTTGGCGCTTTTGGTTACGGATGGCAATGAGTTTGGGTTAGATCTGGACCAGTAATGAAGTCTCTCTGTCTTGAGCAGGTCTGGACCCATTTGACTAGGTCTCGGGTGGGTATGGACCCGATCAACGGATTTTTGAAGCGGGGTGGGGCTGGTTGGGTCTCGATTTTAGCCAGACCCGCCCAACTATATATTAGTATTTTTTAAAAAATATTAATATCGAATATACATTTCATTTTGTTAACTGAATCATAACGTGACATTATTTAATTTTATATCAAAACTCATGTATTCACATTAAAAAAGTTGGACATTTTGAAGAGAATTAAACAAATTAATAAAGATCAGGCTGTTTAAAAATAGATTTACAAAGCTTATTATAAAAAGTTACTATAGAAAAACATCAAATTAAATATCGAAACTAAATTTTTGTGCTTCAATTGATTTTTAGCTAATAATTTTTTGTTTTAAAAAAAAAAAAAACTAGTTCGCTGTTTTTTTTGGGGGTGGGGGCTGCAGGTCTGGTATCTTTAATTTTTAGCGGGTCGGTCCTGTATTTGGCCAAATCCTTCATAGACTCGCCCCATTGTCATCCGTAAGGGAAGACTTAACCAATGACTACAGTGAAGAACTATACACATTGTTTGACAACGTGTATATTCACCAAGAAATTTTTTAATGGACCGGATCCTGTTATATACCAATACACATTCAAATATATATATACAAATAGATACATATTTATGTGTGTTTGTGTATGACAAAACTCGGTCCAACAAGAATTTCTCCATAGTTTTCCTGCATACAAGTGACATGTATTATTTGTCAAGTGCCTTTAATATAAGTCATAAAACCGACGGCTACGTTACTTAAAAGTCACTAACTCGGCCATTTTATGTGGAAGTCTTTGTGGCTCAGTTGACACCTACTCCATTATGGGAGCTCAAAATCTCTGGTTTAGCCACATCTCCCTCATCTTTCCCATGTAGTTTTAACAGTTGATAAAAAAAAAAAAAAAACTCGCCACTTTTTCATTAACTTTCATATAAGTCATAAAACCGACTTTTATGGATTTGTGTACACTGTTGCCTTACATATTCATTATATATCATCTGGATCCTATTTTCAAGACGAATTTGCTTATCTTGTGCTTGTTCATTGTGAAAATCCATACGATTGTTTTCTTTTTCTTTTGTTTTGTTTTTTGTTTTTTGTTGGATTACAGTTTCTGCGTATGTGTTATTTGTATGAGTTATGCTTTACATTCATATTATGTTGAATATGAACTATGATATGCTCATGTGTTGGGGGTTGTCTTTGTAGGTGCTTTTGATGATGAGAACCAGGGTCGGGGTTGATATTATGAGTTGTAAGGAGTGCTACAGGATTAGAAGAGCAGAAATTTCTCTTTGTATAGTTTCTACAAAGTGTAGAGTAATGCTATAAGTGTAGTACCTTTTGTTAGGAATATGTATAATTCCTTTTTGAACTTTTGGTAATGTAATCTCTTAAGCTCAGGTAGTCAACACGGCCTAATACTCAGATATAGATATGTTTAGTTCTCTTAATCGCACCTTAGCATCTTGTTTAGATAACGGGGTCTCACAGGTACCAAGTGTTCATGGTTGAAATTCATACTTGTTAGTATGCAAAGTATTGAATTCTATGATCATAAAAACATGATATTATGATATTAGTGATTGCATGAAACATGTTGAAATATGAATTTTTGAGTAGTAGAAGAAGAACCATGGAGATAAGCTCAAAATCGCCAAGTTCTGAAATGTTCAGACATCGGCGATCGATCGCGAGCCCTGTGGCGATCGATCGCCGAAGACAGAGCAAAAACAAGGCGGTGAAATCACTTGGCGAGCGATCGGTGAAAACATGGCAATCGATCGCGAGAAACAGAACATTTTGGTCAAATTTTTTTTTTTTCTATTGAATTTTGGTTTTGGTTGTCGGAAGACGTCAAACCAAAATTTGTGTTCAGGAAGCAACTCAATAAGATTTGGGAGATGAAATTTTCATTTTTGGAATTTTTGGTTTCGTTCACTTTCATTCCGATTTATAATACTTGCATCACAACAAATGAATGATCGATCAATGCTTATTTAAATAAATAAGGATATTAAAATATTTCAAAAAATGTAACTAATTTTACCATATAAAATTGTAAAAGTAACCGATTATTCCAGTAACGATGATTACCCCAAAGATTTTACATTTCACAAAATATTGGTTACATTTTTTGGGACATCCCAACATTGTCTCGAAACTAACCAAAATATTTATTTGGAACAAATTTGTCGCCAAATCGTGCACGAACCAAGCGTTACCTAAAAGATTATAAATCTCTTCACCTAATCATGACTGTGTATTGACATACTCATTCACATGATGTTGCAAGAGGGATCATTCCTTGGATCTCTTACATCATATGCAGATGGATAATTCCAGTGTCCGTCATAATAACTGGGTGGTGCTGGTGCAAAGGTCCAAACCACAGGCAGCGGTGGTGCGGCCACAGTGGTCTCCGGCTTTTTCTCTGCGGCTGCCTCCTCTTTCTTGGCCTCACCCACACTCACAATCTCCGCATACGCCACATTCTTTCTTAGCAACTTTGTCAGAACCACCGCGTCGATCCCATCTCCCACCACCTCCACTTGGTTTTTCCCCTGCCCGATTATAGCCGCAGATTCCACACCTAGTTATCAAAACATAAAGCAATGGATTATTTTCACTCATTTGATGTAAATAATATATCAAATGACTCAAATAATATTGAGAATCTGAACTTCGGACAATGATGTGAATTCATAAATTTTAACCATCTCTAACTAAATCAGTATATTTCATAAAAATTTAAAAATTATTTTATTTATTAAATTCAAAATAGTTGTTGATTACAGAGAGAAATATCATATGGAAGCTCAAAAAAATTTAATTCAAAACTCATCTTTAAACCTTTTAATTCAAACTTCACTCTAAGACGATATCTTATCATATGATTGCGGCTTACCTGATACGCCAACGGCAATTTTCATGGCTTTTGAACGAGATTTGTTATCAGTCATAGACACTTCAATCACAATCTTTTGCTGCAAAAGTAAAAAAAATTATTAAAAGTCGAATTCGAATAGAATAACATAAGTAAAAAAATTATTAAAAGTCGAATTCGAATATAATCATCATTATTATTAATCATATAATATAGTAATATACCTTCATTTTCTTGATTTGGTAGGTAGTGTAGACTGGAAAATAACTTAAAATCCCTAAAGAGTGAAATGAAAGAGCAGGGAAGAATATTATAAAAATTGTTGGGGCTATTGAAGAAGGATGATGACTTGGCCAATATTTATAGAGAGGAAGTATATGGTTAGAAGAATGAAATATAAACTATAAATAAATAAAAAAACCTCGGTGGCAATCAATTCTAACGCGTAAATGAGTATTTTTGAAAGTTCGAGGAAAGGTTGCATCACCAAAGTGCAGGTAGGATAAATGGAGAATGGTTCCGGGTAGAAAAAAAATTGATTTAGTCAAGGTCAATGTTATAATTTATTTTATGTTTGCTTTGAATTGGACTTGTTATGTCAGTTGTTTTATATGTTATAGATCATAATATTGACTATTGAATTATTAGTTTTATTATAAATCCATATAACGCCACTCTGTCTTTTGCCTAGTTGATATTAATTGAGGCAGATGGTTGAGTGATCGACTCCCTCCTCCCCTATGTATAAAATAAAGCACATAACATTCATGTACTTATGTCTACTGTCGATACTTTGAAATATGAGAAAGTGCATGCAGCACAATCTTTTTTAGGGAAAAAGTCACTTTTCTTATTCTTTATGATACTGCTTATGCTTTAGTGAGATGGAAAAAGTCTTCACTATTTAGAATGAGATGAGTTTGGCAAAACGCGGGACCCGTCCCGTTACAAAAAACCCGGATCCGCCCCACCCGCCTGGACCCACGAACCCAGCGGGTTCAACCAGCCACGACCCGCGAACCAACTTTTTTTAAAAAAAAATTATTAGCTAGAAATCAATTTTGAAATAAAAAAATCGAGTTTTGTGATTGAGTTTCATGTTTTTCTCTAATAAATATTTATAATAAGCCTTGTATTATCTTTAAGCAACCAAATCTTAATTAATTTGCTCTCACTCCCTTCAAAATGTCCAACTTCTTTAATATGAACACTTTAATATGAACACATGAGTTTTGATATAAAATTAAATAATGACATTTTATTCTTCAACAAAAGAAGTTAAATGTATATTCAATATTAAATTCTTAAAAAAGTAATTAATATATGTATAGCGAGACGGGTCCGGGGCGGATTTGGCCAAAACCAGGACCCGCCCCGTCCCACTTCAAAACCTGATGAAGCTGTGGCGGGTTCAATATGTGTCCGGGTTTAGACATGCCCCATTGTCATCCCTATGTAAGGGTCATAGTGAGCTATAGAATGAAGGCATTAGGGACGGGTTCAATATGAATCTGGGTTTAGACCAAAAGAGACTCCTCTACGGTCCTTCCACGGAGTAGACCATATATCGAGTCAACTCGAGTTTAGGTCAACCATACATACTATTTATTTTAACTTTAATTTGACATATAAATGCCTATATATGCAGTATAACGTGGTAAAGGACTATATTTTTAATTGTAAAAAATACGTCTCTAATTGAGTCGGTTATTAATATTAATAGATTCGGTATTCTATTAATTTTTATTTAGATTCTAATCTATGTGTAAAGATAATTTGACATAATAATTTATTATACAAAATTTGAAGGACTTTTCAAATACCTCTGGCTGGGTTTTTTCATTACTAGGTACACACATATTAATTCTTAGGAATCATATATATTTTTAATCAATATGTATATATACACTTTATAATTGAGATGCTATACAAATTAATATATATTTCATTATTTATCTCTATCAATTACAATAAGAATAATTAAACAAAGTTAAAGCATGTTATTGCAAAATAAATTTTAGTAATAACTTTTTCATGTTTTCCAAGCAATTTCCAAGACATGACTTTTGAGATATATATATCACAAAAGAAAACGTGCTTTTATTGATGGAAAAGTAGGCCTGATCTCGGTTCTAAAATCGATGGTCCTAATTCTAAGACTTGTGGTCTGGTTCTAATAAAAGATGGAATTAGAATCGAACTACTTAGATAAGATTTCGGTTGTGGTTCGTGATAATTTTGGTTATGTTCAAACAAATTGAAATTAAAAATCATTTAATTAAATTTAATGGTCAAGAAAAAATAACGAGACAATTTTTTACTAAAATATCAATAAATTAATTATTTGATAAGTATATTAAAACTGTTGTGAATATTAAATATTTTACTAAAATAAAAATAAAATAAGGGTCAATTTTAATTTATATAATTAAGTAATTTAATTATATGAATTAAATTGTCTATATATACTGGTTTACGTTTTTAGTTAAAAAATTTGTAAGAAATCTCGTGTTCGAGTCATCCCCTACCCTAAAAATATTAAAAAAAAAAAAAAAAGCTAAAAACAATTGATTGTGATTGAATTGTCCATGACTGATAACAAATCTCGCTCAAAAGCCATGAAAATTGTCGTTGGCATATCAGGTACGCCACGTTCATATAATATGATATCATTTTAGAGTAAAATTTGAATTAAACTGTTTAAAGATGAATTTTGAATTAAATATTTTTGAGCTCCTTGTTTTGCTCCCATCTGATATTTCTCTCTGCAATCAACAACTATTTTGAGTTTTATAAATAAAATAATTTTGAAATCTTTATGAAATATACAGATTTAGTTAGAGATTATTGGTAGAGATGATATCATAGACGAAAGAGTCGCCTCGGCAGATAATGTGGTTGATCCACTGACAAAGCCTTTGTCAGAACCAGCATTTGAAAAACATCGTAACTCTATGGGCTTAAGATACATGGGTAGTTGGCTTTAGAGCAAGTGGAAGTTTGTTAGAGTATGTGCCCTACAAGTCAACTGTTGGCTATGTAATTGTACACATGTCTATAAAACACGCTTTATTCGATTAATGATATTTTTATGGCACACTTTATCTGTATATCCATGCAAGAAGTATAGATAAAGACCTTCATATTACTATAGTCAATGGGAATTATTGGGTAGCATCATAAGAAGGATGCAGACCATGCTTGCTCGAGACCAGTATTCATGATGTGTCATTGCGTTTCATCAGCACTGATGTAGAGACATATGTATATATGACTATGTGCTCATAGGATGAGTTCACTAAACAACCCTCACCCTAAACACTCTAAGTGGTTAGTTTGCAGTTGTACACAATTAATCTTCATGACTCAAAACACCATTGTAGCTCTATTTGATGAGCACTGCACTATGACTTGTTTTCCAATCCAATGAGGATCATATAGGTGGCAATATCCGGTGTTTATGTAAGTCAAATAGGAGCTTGTGCGTTGTTGTTGGGGATTAGCCACTCGCACACGTGCGTGGATGTCCTATATGTTCTGTCAAGTCAATAATCCAAGGAGTCTCTGGCCAGAGCAGTATATATGTTTTAGAGGAAAGAGTTCCTCTAGTTACATATGGAAGGTTATGCTACTTTGAAACATGCACATAGTGATCAGATTTATGTTGGGGTCTCAATTGACCAATACTCCAAGATCTGATCGAGACATATGAGTTGAAAGAAATGTATTGTACGCTAACTGTAACTGAAGGTTCTTGCAGGCACTATCAGTTTGTATCTGTGGGATCGTGACGCGTTGTTTCTAGGCGCTAATAATGATTCATTGGGTTAAATCGAAATATGATTTCGGCTATCGGTAATTAAAGGAGTTTAATTGATCGATAGGGGCACGTAAGGGTATGCCCGCCAAAGAGGAAAGGAGTTTGCCTCTAAAATTACAAGGAGTTGTGATCCAATATCTAGCATACACCTGAACCATTGATGGGTCGCACAAATACCGACCAGGTTATACCCTAACATGATAGTTAAATTCAATGAGTTAAATTTAATGAAAACTGAGCTTAATATGATTAAGCGATTAGCAAGATAATTAAATTCAAGGAGTTGAATTTAATGAAGTGAAACATAATATGATTAAGTGTTCAAGCTTATAATAGAGATTATAAACTAATTTATAATTGGTATGAAAATTGAGTAAAGTTACCATCTTGAAAAATTTATCATTTGTGGAAAGTTACCATTTTGAGAAAATTACTTTATTAAGTCACGAAAATTGTAATATGATATTACAGTCGTAATAACGAGCTCGACACGCTCTTTGTGAAAATAAATTCGACTAATTAAAAAAAGTTGTATTTCAGATTGAAATTCACATGACATCAAAGAATAGACTAATTAAAATCTTCTTATTCAATATTCAAAAGTGTGAATTGGTGATTCTTGAGAAGAGGAGAAAAGAGAGCAGACGAAAATGAGAGCTGATAAAAGAAGTTTTCAGCCGATCATTTCTTCTTTCTAATATTACAAAATAGCCGTGAATTTCAAAAATTAAGGAGCAAATTGTTCCTTCAATTTATTCGTGTCAATGAACAACCAATATATCATTTCGACCATGGTTTTGTAAGATATTATATATCTTGTTTGTATAATCGAATTATTTGTGTAGTGTCAATAATTTTGAGGCATAACCAGTTGGTTGGTAGATCGAATTTTGGAGGTTCGTGATCCATCAACGACTTAAAGTCATGAGGTATAATTCTAAACGCCGTAAGAATGTTTAAATAGTATGTATTAAAGCGATCTGTTTCCTCGGCGGCTTCGGGTCGAAATTTTTTTTAAGTTCCACTGCGTGTCGATGCCGGGAGTCTGGGAACACCGACAGATTGATAAGATTCAATTATACGCAAAGTGTGATCAATTGAAGCCAAGAGTGTTGGAAACAAATTGATCATTTCCTCGTTTTTTTTTTCTTTGTTTTTAACTGTATGACCGTTATATTTATATTATCATATTACTGTTAGCATAAATACCCTACATGCCAAACGTTGGCCCGATAAACTTTATATTAACCCTTGTCCAATTAATTGATTACAACTATACTAGCATTGGTGCTAGGCTTGTAGATCTGGTCAGGTTGGTTGGACTCGAGGATCACCGCCGCTATTAAATTCACATCGGTGAACGGTAATCTCTTTTCGTGCATTTATATTGATATTTGTGCATGCTAATACATGAATCAGGCGCGATCATCCATCCCCGGGTCAGATCTGTTTATTGTATTATTTCCGCTGCGTTTGGATCTGGCGCCGGAGTACCGAAACCCAACAATTACAACCCTCTTATTTAATTTATGGGCTTTTATTAATTTAGATATAACATGGCCTAAAATATTGTGATGATATGATGATGTAGTGTCCCATTAATGGTTTATAACGAGCATTCTTCTATTCTCTAAATCGAGGACCATTATTCAAGTTTATGGCCTTAAAACTGGTTATTAATATGACTTTAAACGTGGGCTGCACTGAATTATTTAATAAGAATAAATTAAGTGGACTAGCTCGCTCAATGTTTCGCCTTACCCTTACCATTTACTAACTTTATTGGCCAAAAGAGAATCCTCTACGGCTCCTCCACGGAATTGACCATAGATGGAGCCAAGTTTACTTTAGGTCAACTATACATATTATTTTGTTTAATTTTTTTCAAGCAATTTCCTAGAAGATGACTTTTGAGATATAGATGACAAAATAAAAAAAGTGCAATGGGGAAAATTAGACATGGCTTGGTCCCAAAATCAACAGAACAGATTCTAGATCAATGGTTCCTGTTCCAATAAAAGGTGGAACTAAAACCAAACCGCTTGGATAAGATTCCGGACCCGATTCTTAACGGTTTCGATTACGATTCAAACCAATCGAAATTAAAAATACATTCAATTAAATTTTAATGGGCAATAAAAAATAACGACACAATTTGTAAGGTAATCAAATTGAATAAAATTTATTACTTGATAAGTTTATTACAAAATGTTATTAAAATATAAATAAAAATAAGGGTAAAATTTATTTTAATCAAATTAAGTAGCATAATAATTATATGAATTAAGTTGTCCATATATAAGAGCGGACTTACATTGGGACAAGGGGGCAAGTGTTCCCTATTGTAAAAGAATTTTATTTTTTAACCAAATTTTTTTTATAACCAATTTTCTTTAAAATAAATTACTTTTTGCCACTAAAAACTGCACTTTGATTCTCAAAATTTATATTTTATCCCCTTAATTTATATTTTGATCCTCTAAAAATCTTTTCCCCTCAATTTTTATTTTATTAATTTTACTCGTCTTATCAAATTTTCTGCGTTCGCCACTATATATGTATACACACACGCACATTAACAATAGTTCAAACTTTTAATAAATAAAACTCGAAAAAATCATAAATGGATCGAAATCTAATCCTAGCTCAACAAAATTCCTCATCCTAATTAGAAACTCGAATAATTGTTAACCTTGACCTTGACTATATCACCCGGAACCATTCTCCCTACCTTGCGTCACTTTGATGATGCAACCTTTCCTCGAACTTTCATAAAGGGGCCTCCTTTCACGCGTTTGAATAGATTGTTATCTGAGATTTTCTTTTTTTAAGTTTATTTTTCATTCTTCTAACCATATACTTCTCTATAAATATTGGCCAAGTCATCATCCTCAGTATCGCCAACAATCTTTATAAATATTCTTCCCTACTCTTTCATTTCACTCTTTTGGGATTTAAGTATTTTCCAGTCTACACTATCTAACAAATCAAGAAAATGAAGGTATATTACTATATTATATGATTAACAATAATGATCTCATGGTTATTTAATTCGAATTCGGCTTTTACTAAGTTTTTTTTTTTTTTTTTGCAGCAAAAGATTGTGATTGAAGTGCTTATGACTGATAAAAAATCTCGTTCAAAAGCCCTGAAAATTGCTGTTGGCCTATCAGGTACGCCACAATCATATAATAAGATATCATTTTTGAATTAAACGGTTTAAAGATGAGTTTCGAATTTAAATTTGAGGTTCAGATTCTCAATATATTATTACATCAGATGAGTGCAAAATAATCCATTGCTTTATGTTTTGATAACTAGGTGTGGAATCTGCGGCTATAATCGGGCAGGGAAAAAACCAAGTGGAGGTGGTGGGAGATGGGATCGACGCGGCGGTTCTGACGAAGTTGATGAGAAAGAAAGTGGCGTGTGCCGAGATTGTCAGCGTGGGTGAGGCCAAGAAAGAGGAGGCAGCAGCTGAGAAAAAGCCGGTGACCATTGTGGCCGCACCACCGCTGCCTGTGATTTGGACCTTCGAACCAGCACCACCCAGTTATTACGATGGTCACTGGAATTATCCAAGGAATGATCCATCTTGCAACATCATGTGAATGATTATGTCACATTATTATAACATTTTGGTGAAAATTTTGTTCCAAATATTATTAAAGAAAGATACAAATACTTAACTACTTTGGTTAGTTTCAATTGGAAACACTGTTGGGATTTCCCCAAAACCAATAGTAGTAGGGTTAAGCTCTATCGTAAGCAAGGTTTGGATACATATTGTTTAGTAAGGTGCGACAACCACTTCCTCCATTAGAGTTTGAGAATGGATTTGGTTTAGTCGAAAGCTTGTTTTGTGAGATTTAAAATTTATCATTACTGGAATAATCGGTTGCTTTTACAATTTTATATGGTAAAATTAGTTACATATTTTAGTATCCTGATAAAGTGGCCGTGTTAATGACTTTTAAGTAATGTAGCTGTCGATTTTATGGCTTATAATTTCGTTACAATATAGTAAACTAAATTACAGAGACTTTCCAAATACCTTTGTATACTTTATTTACTATGTATACACATACACTAATCTACTTTTGAGAATTAAGTCTATTTGGATCGGGAAAAGTCAAATCTATCTGTATTGTATTATAAAACTGTGCATTTTGACAAAGTTTTGAATTTTGAATTGACAAATTTGTCCTTCATTATTACATACTTTGGAAAAAAGCTGGGGCATTTTGGTAAAAGAAATTATTATAGTAGGGTCAGAATTGGAAAAATATCCACTATAATTTTTATCTATTAATTTTTTATTTAAAATATCGAGACAAATATTGGATAAAACTAGGACGCAAAAACAATAAGGGCGGAGCTACCTACATACTGGTGACACTTAGTAAGTGCCCCCTGCCATTGGAAGATTTTTTTACATTCAAAATTTGCACTTTACTCCCTACAAATTGCATTTTACTTCTCAAAATTTGAAATTTCAACCCTTAAATTTGTTTTGTCCTAAAAAAAATTTAACTCTTTTTTTACCCTTCCTATAATTCCTACATCCTGCTCTGAAAACAATAAATTACTATCTGTATTGATACACTAAACCTCAGTGTTAAACAAAATATGCAACCTTCTATATTGTCTTAAATCCTACACAAAACCTTATCTCATTTACAAATAAATAGATTTTATTTAACATCGTAAAATTATATGCATGTTTTACGAAAACAAGTTTATAAATATTTATATATATTTAGATTTATATATAACTTATTTTTTGTTGATGTATGTTTATTATTGTGAAAACATATTTTATAGTTTTTTCTAAAAAAACACATTTTATAATTTTTTGAAAATATTTATATTTTTTACATATGTGATTGCTTCTTACTCAATATATCCAAAAGTTGAAAAAAAAAAGAATTTGAATTTGTCAATAAACGTGCATACACTAAAAGAAAAATTCAGAATATAATTCATAATCTATTTTAAAATTACATCTTAAAAAATTATTCACTTTAACATTCTGAATATTGTTTGTTTAAAAATTAAAAGAATAAATCATTACAGAAAGGAAGAAAAAAATGTAGATGCGAAAAACTAGAGGGCATATCGGACAATCGAGGAGGTTCTGTACATGATTTTATAAAATAGAGGGGTTTATTTGCCTATTTGTTTAACACGGGGAGTTTCGTACAAAATTTCAAAAAATAATAGGTTTTTTTATCTTTTTTGTAACATATGGGGTTCCATGCAGAGTTTCAAAGAACATTGGTTTTTTTTTTTTTTTGCCTATTTTGTTAATATACGAGGTTTTGTGCATATTTACTGTAACACAAAAGTTTTTATACAATTTATCCTACATATTTTCCCAATTTAATTATTATTTTTAATACACAAATTAGTTAAATAATAAGTTGAAACGCATTTTTATTCAGATTAACATAGTATTTGCTTATACTATAAATCCAATTTGGAGAAAGTTCCTTCAAAAAATAAAAAATAAAAAATTTGGAGAATGTTTTGACTTGGTCAACTGAAATTTTATTATAAAATATAAAAGGAAAGAAACAAACTGTCTAACGTATAAATAGAATTAACCTGTAATGTTCTAGATACCATTATACATATATTTATTTAGAACTATATTGTGTATGTATGTCATGATAGGATTAATAAAAGAAAGAAATAAAAGGAAATGCATGAAACAAGTAACAAAGTGAACTTGGTTAGACTTAAAGGACTTGTATGCAATTGTTTTGAAAAGGAGTAAATGGCAAGTGGTGGTAGGGTCTATTTAAGAGCTGAGTAAAATGAAGGGTTGGAATTGCAAATCTGTTGATATAATCCCAAGTCTAAAGTAGAAAACGATAAAAAAATCAGGAAACCCTTCTTTTCTCCAATTCTGAGATTCTGAGATTCTTCAACAAGTTTGTCTTTAAAATCTGAATTCAAGGTTCAAGAAAATATTGGGGTAAGTTACTTATATCTAATTCTTGCTTTATTGTTGTTGTATGTAGGAAGTTTTGTATGAGTTATAGTGATAAACTCTTTTGACTATCAACACTTGAATTTGATGTATGTGTTGTGTTGAACTAAGGAATTATACAAAACAAGAAGCTAGATGAGGATAGTGGAATGGTAGAAAGTTGAGTGGAATGAAGTATGGATGATGTATGTGATAGTAGAGGGGGAAAGAATGTGAAGAAGGTGCAAAAATGGTGAAAAGGGACGAAAATCGCGTATACAAGGGTCACAGATCGATCGGGCTCTTACGCCGATCGATCGGTGAAGGTAGAACATGTGATTTTTATTTGTTAGTTCTTTTCAAGTTATTATATGGTGACATAGAGGATACGATACATATTTCTTTGATATTGAATAATGATTAATGATATTATTCTCCTATGATGATATCCGTGTAGAGTCATCACAGACTACTGGTGGACATCGAATAGGGTGAAAGATGGTGTTGGTGATCACTCTACCTTTTGTCTCGGGTACGTGGGACGTACGAACACTTGTGTTATCATTCATATCTTATTGTGAGTATTATATGAAGTGGAGTGAGTGAAGATTAACGCATTGAGGCGTGTTTGTTGTATGATTGCGAGGCAAGCCGTAATATAATATTTTGAGTTCTTATATGGAGTTGAAATGCAATAAATATTGGCTACTCTTATGATGTGATCATAGTAAGCGTAATAGCAATGGTATATGTGCTACCCATATAAGAATAAATATTATATGCAGCCTGCAGATTTGGAGAGGGTATTCACTGGGATGAGTGGATTATGACATGTCAAAATATTTACATAAGATATATCAATTGTAGAAATTATATTATGCTTTGAGTCTGCTACAGGGGTTTTTTATAAGTACTGTTTTGGTGATTTATTTGTGCTATTTGTTTATATATGTTGATCTTCAAGTACAATGGTGTTCATGTATCTTTTGTGGGTTGTTCTGTATGGACATTTTGGGCGAGGGAATCTAGGATTGTGGGTCATTGTTGATGTACACTGTTGATAGAGTAGTCGATTAGAGAATAGAGAAGACATGTATATTTTGAGTGTAATTACACTATGGCATGTAAATTCATGATTACCTAGTTTTGTTCATAATCAACGTAACTCTACGTAACTCTAGACATACAATTATCATAAATGTTCATATTGTATTTTGTCATTACAATTAAGGCTGTGAGCGCCTTACATAACCCTCAAAAATTAAATGTCAATTATAATTATAACATTTAAATAGAATCAACCCTAAAAATGGTATGTAAAATTAAGTAAAAGACATATGATTAATCTGCCTTTAAATTTACCCTGTAACATTAAGTATTTGAATTAACGTGATTATTACATTGTATTTTGACGGGAAAAAGATAAAATTAGTTCCGTAAGTTGGCTTATACGTGATTTTATGTATCTAATTGGTCAAAATTTGGTCTCTAGTGCGATAAATTGTTTTTTCCACATTTAATTCGATCATGTATGCAATATCCTCAATTTTTTTTTAAATTATTTCTTTTACTGGTGTTGCGGTTTAAGATGATGCCATAATCGAAATAATGACATTTTTATGCAATAATAATAATAGTTAATAACCTTATAGTTGTTAAAATCATTTCTCTAGGAAAATTTATTTGTTTAATAGTATAGCTAGCACAATATAATGAACACAAAATACTTTATAATAGGAACCATAAATGGAATATTTGAACCGTTCCTTGTCGAAGAAGAATGAGAAAAAAAGATCGGCGAACCGAAGAACCATAGATGGAGTCACATTGACCTATAATAAATAATATTTACTAGTCGCCGACACACACATATTCAATATGAATATAAAATCATATGTAATTAATATAAATTGAATGAAAGGAAAGAAAGAACATAAATATAAAAAAATTTATACCTATTAAGTATTAAATAATTTAGTCAATTAAAAAATACTTCATACATATTTACATTTACAAAATGTGAAGTTAGTTGACTGAAAAAAGTGATAAGTTAATAGATAATAAATATGAAATTAATAGATAATTGACTAGTTTTTGTGAACATTATTCTCTGTTTTCTAGTCCACACAATCTACCAAATCAAGAAAATGAAAGAATATTATATGATTAATATATCATCAATTGTTTAATTATTTGTGATTTTGGCATTCTATATTGTCAAAATTGAGTATTAGTCCTATATATTTCATTTTTAGGCAATGTTGGTGATGCGTTTGCAATTTTAGGTTTTTTTTTTCTATGGGAGTGCGTACGTAACATTAAAGATATCGACACCACAAATAGACGAACATAAATTATCAAAGTTTTTTACTTCTACCGCAAAAGATTGTGATTCAAGTTTCTATGACTGACCACAAATCTCGCTCAAAGGCCATGAAAGTTGACGTTGGTTTATCAGGTACACCACAATCATATAATCAAGTACTTGCCCTAAAAAAGCATCATGTTTGGATAATTTCAAGTTATTGATATTTCAAAATCTTGAATTTGGTGGCGAAATAAAGAGTAATATACATTCTCTTACATCTATTTTTTTTTTAATGGGAGTTGTGGTAAATTAATTTACGCCAAGAGCGACTCAAACTCGAGTCTGCCCAAAGTGAATATAAGCTTTTATCCATCCCGACAAGACTGATGAACTCTCTTACATCTATTTTTAGTTTTATATTCAAAATATTTGAAAATATATTTAATTTTTTTCTGAAACATACATATTTAGTTAGAAATGGTTATCCTTAGAATAGTTGAGTCCTTCGATTAGTAATGGCATCAAATGAGTGAATAATTCGTTGCTTTATTTTTTGATAAACTAAGCGTGGAATTTGTGGCTATAACCGGGCAGGAAAGAACCAAAACGGAGGTGGTGGGAGACGGAATCGACACGGTGGTTCTGCCGAAGTTGACAAGAAAAACATAGCATATATAGAGATTATGAGTGGGTGAGGCAAAGCGGGAGACAACTGTGGCTGCAACACCACCGGTCGTTTGGTCCGATGCATAAGAACCACCACCACCACCCTTCCGCATTTGATGTGAGAGATCGAAGGAATGATCCCTCCTGCAATATCATTTGAATATATCAATATACGGGTGCGACTATACTACACGGGGAATAATTCTCCTATCATTTGGGGAATAATTCTCCTATCATTTTCTCACCCTTGGATGGGGCAGAAGCCTATGTTTTGGGGTCAGTAGGGATGGCAATGGCTCCAGGCAAAACAGGTACTCGAACTAATATGTGCATAATATATGAAGACAGTGTCGTCTGTGTACAAAACTTATAATATACTTGGGGATATTCATACATCCTGGTAGTCATTTGTAAGTACGGCCAAAAAAAAAAATCAAAACATGGGAGCCATTAGATAAAGTAATAAAGACCCATAGGAGAAAAAAATAAAAAAAACAAATGAAAAATCTACCATTTCCTATTACCTGCAACTACACACTTAAAGATATGTATCTAAATTTCAACATCAAGCAACGTAATATGGCGGGTTCTATCTTGACAAAAGGTTCCTCCATTTATCCTTGAGATCAACTGGAGTACGAGTCTCGTCAAATACATGGCGACCAAACTCCAAGATTTTCCTCCAAGGAAGATTTTGTTTTGCTGTCGATGCAAATTTCTGCACTCCTTCCTGAGAGGAAACAAAAGAAAATTAAGTTAATGCGAAAGAAAAGCTTTCCTTATCGGAAAAAGACCTAGAGCCGTCACACCAGTGAAAAGCCTCCTTTCGTGAATTCTAGCAATGAGACAATCACAAAGACTACCAGCCCATCAATTTCTTTCGTATGCACGAGAATATAATCTTTTAACTTAATAATGCATGCACAATTAGATGTTAAGTATTTTGAATGAAAAATAAGTTTGAATAAAATGGAAACATTACATCACTAACTCAGCACGGACCCCTTTACCTTAAGCATTTCTTCTTCGTCCGTCCTCCACATTAGCCTTTTCCGTTTGCCACTGACAACTAAATCAGTAGCCCTGCAAGGTAATGCAGAACATTGAAAAACTAATTTATGAATGAACTTAAAAAGGTTCTATGTATGTTAATTACTCACAGATTGACTGAGGGCGGTTCAGATTGTTTTGACCTTCTGGAGCTACCAACTTCTTCATCAAATTCTTTGACGTTTCTCAAAGCAGAAGACGATCTCCTAGGAAGATTTCTCTTTTGAAACTTCTGCTTATTCTTATCCTTATTACTCAGTTTGGGACGCTTACTTCTCACCAAAACGGTTTCAGAATCCACATCTGAAGACTCATTCCTGTTCAATCTTCCCTTAGATCCAGCATGCACAATTAGTGCAAGGTCATCACCTGAGGAACCTCTAGAACTTTGAGATACCTCTTCCTGAATAGTTTCTTCTTCTACAGTGTTGATTTTGGGCTCCTCTTGCCTCTTTATGTTATCCAATTGTCTTCTGGATGGGATTGACGGATCTTGAACTTGAGTGGAATCCTTCGTGCGGGCAACTTTTTCATTACTTCCAACAATTTTATTCAGTTTATGGCTGTCAACACGTTCTTCATTCCCTGCTCTACCCAACATCTCATCTTGTTGTGCTGTCCCTTCAGCTTCACCGCAGAGACATCATTGCCACGTGTAACAATAGGCTTCATGCCACTTTCAATGCCATTAATATTCTCACTGCTCTTTATCGTATCGCTTTTGCATGCTAGATTTGATTCATTAGCTCCTCTATGTGGTGAAAGGTTTGCAGTACATTCACCATAAATACTACCTTGACGGGGAACGGGATCACTGCCCTGTGCACTTTTTCCAACATGGAAAGCTACCATATTTACATCTTCACCACCTTCTGATTGGTTAAGCTCCTTAGCCTCAGCCCTCTTTTTCTTCTTCCAAATTTGTTTTGCTACTTACCATTTCGAAAATCGACAAAGCTTTCTTTTTTGACATAGCATTTTCCCATGCTCGCTGTGATTCTCTAACAGCTTGCCTGTGAAAACAATGGGGACAGTAGAAGTTCCCTGCATCATCAAATCTAGCAGGACACCCCATACATTTTTCATGGACCGCTAAAAGACAATCATTTTCACTGCACACTAACAGATTCTGCCCCTCATCACATTTTATGCACAGATGTATTTCTGACCATCCCCATTTTCCATAGATCCTGTCTCCCTTCCATTCTTGAGTACTCAAAACTTATCTTTAGCAATGAATTTCTACGTAATTAAAATATGCCAATAGCATCTACACACAAGATAATGCTTTTGCATATTCTCAACATAAAAAACGCATTTATACGCAGAATAATCTAGTTTAAAGCAGTTGCCATCGAATATTGGACCCCGAACAGTGGTTTAAGATGTCAATTCTCGTGAATAGATCCTTTCTTGCATCGTAAGAATAACGTGTGGCCTTGAACTAGAATCAGAATCTGTACAATGAATAATTCCGTATCAACAATAACTTAATGCAAGATAAAACTACAAAAAAATTCGTGGTTGAAAATAAAAAAAGTTTACTTCAATTGCAGTATTTCAAACAGCCTAAAAAGGGATAATAACAACAAGCAAAATTGCAGGACGTTGTAACATGGTGATATATTATTTAATCAAAACATACAGTTGTTTTGCTTCACAGCAGGCGATCAAATTTATCCCTGGTAACTTATTTTGTGTTAATACACCTTCAATAAAGCCAACATCATTTTCCAAAACCAGATGAAAAAATAATGAGAATGCGAGTCCTCAATTCCCATAACCAGACACAATCCGAGGAAAAATCACCAGAAAAAAACATTTTTAAGATTTTAAACTTCGGTAATATGTGATGAAAAACAGGAGGATTTCACATTTAGAGCTCCATATAAACAAAAAGGACGCAAATTTTTTAAAGATGATTAATTGAGAATCAAAATTTCCTGGTTTGAAATGGTTGAATGGTTACCCTCGAAATTTTCCTTCACGGAAGGTTTTATAACTTCAAAGGAGACGGTGGTGATGGCCAATGGGGGTGGTTCACGGTGGCCCTATGCCGCCGTGGGTAGCAGAAGAATTTTTTCTTGGTGTTCTACGTCAGCTGTAGCAAAATTGTTAGGGTGCCCTTCGGATACACAAAATCGATTTTAAATTATGACATTTTGCAATCTGCTCCTCTAAAATAGTTATATTGCTACTTAGCTAATAAACTCTTCTCTTCTCTCTTGTTCTTTCCTAAAATAGTTATATTTGGTACTTGGCTACATATTATGCACGGATACTCCTAAAAACTACTCGGTGCAGTGTCGGACACTTCTCGAACATCGACACTTCTCGAGCACTCATCGGATACGTGTCGGACACGCCACGTAGTGTGTCCTTTATTTTATTAATAAAATTAAATTGGACACCCGTGTCGGACACTCCCCTCAAAATCGGACACCCGTGTCAGACATGGTTGATGGGCGTGTCCGAGCCTTGTCCGACACAAAAAAGACACTTTTGGGTGATAGTTGTACAATTTAAAAAGTTTTTGACTAAAATAAAATTAGACGTATTAGTTTAACTCTATATTTAATTGAAGTAATATACATTTGTTGTTAGTATGTGTAATATTACATGATGATTTCAGTGACATACATTTATATATATTATTTTTGAATTTGGTAAGAATATTTTTGGTGTTATATTTTATTTGGACGTGCTTGTTAAATTAATTATTAATTAAAGTAAAATGTATTTGGTGTTATTATGAGTAAAATTATGATGATTCCAGTGACATTCATTTATTTATATACTCCTTGAATTGATAAGAATATTTTTGTTAATTTTACATTGATTTTAAAATTTAAAAAATGTGAATTTCTAGTATTTGTAATATATATATATATATTTATATAAACGTATTTCAGCGGTGTCGTATCCTACTAAAACTTTTTCTCGTCTTTCTTTTTATTTCCTAAAAATCACTCCTATTTGTTAATTAGTTTGAAATTTATTAATATTTAGTAAATATTTATTTTTAAAAGTTGATCGGAAATATCTCATCATCAGCTCTTCATAATTTCAAATCTACCCTTTGCTCAATTTGGTTAATTTCTGTCACATAAAATTAACAACTTGAATCTGGTTAATTTCAGAATGCCAAACTTAGCTAACACAAAAATCACAACTTGAGTATCTCCAACAATTTAACACATGTAATGAGAAAAAGTACTTAAATGGTTTATTGAATATCTCAAAGTTATATAAAAAAACAATGATAAAACGGTCTGTACTTGCATCTAGCTGGAAGCTAGTAGGTAGGTGCACTATTGATGGAAACATACGCTAAGGTTAGAGGTTCTAAAGAGCCAAGAAGCTCTAACATTATAAAGTTGAGTGGTAGTGCTCTCAACTGTAAAGAGAATGGTAGTATCAACCAAACCAAGAAAATTTTACATATGAATCGTTGACTTGAGCAACTCTGAAGTATTAAATTGAGGTTGAGAATTATTGTAAAAGTTGAGCCAAAGAGCTATAAAATGTAAAGATTAGAAGCTCTAATGTCCCAAGGGCTCAGTGACGAAATATGAAATTACCATGTACTTTGGAACGATGACAAAGCTAAAGATTATGTTCAGAAGATATTAGCACAATAAATGCTTCAAAAACAATTTTTTTTTTAGAATTGTTTGATTTAAAACAAAATGGCCAAGATGGAAATTTCGAGTTGTCTTAAAAAAAAATGGAATTACAATTTATAATCTAAAATAAAACATTAAATGCATAGTCACGCAATATGAATGGCAAGCTATGGTCTCCTAGTAAGGAACACAAGGACTCATCATATTCATAGCATAGGCATGAAAATACCAGTCATACTTATTCAAATACTTC